>JASCZW010007037.1:0-75737 GCA_034211315.2 Aedes japonicus | reverse complement strand
TAGTAGCAATCGAACAACCGCATATAATCAATTGCTACAATGAAAATATGGGAGGAGTTGACCATCACGATTGGATTTTGGATAAGTTTTCCATAGCTATCCGTGGTAAAAATGGGACTGTCCATTGTTTACCAGAATCTTGGACATGGCTGCAACTAACACTTTCGTTATATTCAAAAAGTTATCACCGAACTCTCCCAGCATCAAAGATGATAGACGGGACATTGCTGTGTCATATTTGAAATATGGACATTCAATGAAACAGAAGATAGGGAGGCCGATACTTGTGCAAAGAGCGCAGAAGAGAGTTTTGGATTAAGTAAGACTAGACCAGCGAGGATATATAATTGGAAAAAAAGTCACATCAGCGACGATGCCAAATGAAAACTGCACAGGAAGACCACGCACATTTTGTGTAAAATGCAATGTAACTTTATGCATAGCATGTTTTCCAAAGTTTCATTGTTAAATGGCACTGAAAAGTGCGTATTGCTGAATCAAAATGAACGTAAAAATAATTTGTTGTACAATCCAGATGTTGCAAATAAAAATGTATATGCTGAGCGAATATGAATTGATCTCTCTCATACCACAAAGTCTCATACCAGAATATCAGAAGTGCCCAGAAAGTGGCCACTTTTCCGAGGTGCCAAGTTCCCGGGACGTGGCCAATGCAACCAGGGACACGCAAAATGTCCTCCATTGAGTTTCTTTCTGAAAATCCCGAAGTTTGATGTGTCGCATGACAGGAGTCAGAAGTACTAAGAATGTTGCCACTTTTCCGGGGCACCAAGTTCCCGGAATGCTAAGGAGACGTGGCCAATGCACCCACAGATACTCAAAATGTTCTCCATTGCGTTTCTTTCTGAAAATCCGAAAGTTTGATGTGTCGCATGACAGGATTCATGATCGAAAGTGACCACCGATTCTGGAATGGAAGTTACCCCACTACTCCCCGGAATATCTCCGGAGCAGCGGTCATATCCAATTTGGCCCCAGTTACAAAAGCTGGAAGAATTTTTTCGACGGTTGAAAAAAAAACCGAATCGTTCCACACAAATGTATGCCAGTCTTAAGTGCTAACTAGTTCGAAAATATATTATTTTAGTGACGCAGTAGCGCCATCTAGTAGCATAATTCCGAAGCAATCTATTCATGTTTTGAACTCTTTAGGCTTTCCAAACAACTTTTCCCAAGACCCAAACTTTCTAGCTGTTCTTGTTTTTGAACAGTAACCAAATTATAACTGATATCTCTTGTCGGAATATATCTCATCTAATAATATAGACATCTGCAATAAGGAAATCGAACCTACCTTTTCAAATGCTGTCAAACAAGAAGTCTTAGACTTGGCATTGTGCAATAGTGCAGTTCATGAAGTAATTGTAAACTGGGGAGTCTCCGAGGAAACGTCATTATCAGACCATAAACACATTGTGATTGAATAGAGTGGGAGAAATTGGTCAACTTCTGCATTTAGAAATCCTAGGAACACAAATCGCGATCAATATGTACAATATTCAGACGGAATCATTCTCCCTAAAGGTATACGATACAATTTATATTGTTTCAATATTGGCCTACTATCAAAGAATCCGTAAAACATCTCGTAGATTTTTTAGCAAAGCAAGAAGAACCTCAGATTAGACTCCCTATAACGTTTGCATTTAAAAAAAATTGACAAAAATTACCGATTTTTCATGGGTTTACCTTCACCCGCACTGACAAATCTACCCATGCAGCCTCAATCATAGTAACCCATGAGTCAGCAGACAAAATTTAACAGCTCTATCAGTCGAACTCTAACCGTGATGGCAAAAACAGTGAAGCAACCTGTTCAAAAGATGGCGCGTTCAAAGAACGGCACCCCACCGCGTCGAAAACGCAACAAATTTGTTGGAGTAGATCTTACTCTTCAGGTTGGCCCAGAAATTATCGATGGGACTTGGGTACCAAATCGATATTCAGCTGCTTCATGGCCAGTCCGGAGCGAAAGAAAAGCGGCTTTGATATTCCCTTCTCGCTGATGGTCAGCCACAGCAGTACCTTCTTGGGGAACTTGGTACTTCACCTACTTCACCTTGGAACTCACTTCCTTAGTGGGGGAAGTAAAATACGAAGTGCCCTGCCATTCGTTACCATCCAGGGAGAGATGGGTATCGTCGTGCATCACCACCGCCACGTCACGGTTCGCCGGGAAAATCGAGTTGACCGTCTTATTAAGCCACTGAAAACCACTCTGAAACCAGTGGACGCGACTTCCGCTTCTTGACATGTATGTTCATGATCGCAAGGTACTTTTTCAATGTTTGGCCGATTGAACCGACCTCCATGTCAAGTGTACGGGGTGATGTAGCCACGTTTCCCTAGGTCTTCCTCTGCAGCATCCTTTAGACCTTCTTGTCACTCAGGGTCGTCGGCCGCCTGGGACCGGACTTTCTATCGATGCTCCGATTGTTATCTAAAAATGCTAAGATATCGTAGAAGCCGGAACGGTCGTATCCGGCGTCCAAAAAGTGCCGATGTCCGTTATCCACGCGGCGGGGTGCCGTTCTTTGACCGCCCGCACTTCTGAACGGAGTTGCTTCACTGTTGTCTTCACGGAAATGAGTTCGATTGATACAGCTTTTTGTTTGCTGACTCATGAGTTATTATGATTGATGCTGCATGGGTAGTTTTGTCAGTGCAGGTGAAGGTAAACCCATGAAAACTCGGCAATTTTTGTGATCGGCTTCTGGTGATGTAATGACCTTCGCTCCCGTGCAGACTCGACGGCTTTTTGATTCCTCGCTAACAGGATCTTGCTTCACATAGTCGAGCAGCAAAACTTCAAACGAATTTCCAAAATATGAGCTCTGTTCTGCGATGTCTGCTTGTGACCTCGGTGGCTGATTTGTTCAACACTTATGGTAGAGCAGGCTCTAAATGAGACTTTCTGAACCTTTGCAAAGCTGCTGGCTTAAATGTGGTATCTGGAATGACATCTTTATCAAAGTGATAAATCCCAGCTTTTTGAAACCACTTTTGACGATTTGTGGATTAAGATCCTTGCAGACTCGGGAAATGATGGTTGAAAACACTTGTTTCGGCATCTTCACGCCATAGTTTTGGCGATGCCACCTGGTAACAGCGTTGTCGAATGCCTGTTTAAGCGGTTTCAAAACAGAGAAATCTGGAGAAGGAGACTGGAATGTGGAGGCAACCTCCAAATGACAAGGTTTTCTTTCAAAGCCAACTCGATTATGTCCAGGGAAACATGTGAAGAATGATCATCATAAATCAATACTACTGGAAGAGCTTTTCCAATTTTACTAAGAAAACTACGTTGGAAAAAAAATCGCCAAAGTACCGCTGTCCATCCAATTGTTTTCAGTAGCAGCATACGTCAAACCAAAAAAATAATCTTTTTCTTTAGTCATCCAGCTATCCCATACCTAAAGAACCATCCAGCTATCCCAACCTAAAGAAATTTGGACTGCAATTCCTGGGAAGGTGGTGGGTTTTATCAACTCAATTTTGCCTGACTGGGAGACGCGTCTTAGGCTGGTCACTTGACAAATGGTGATCTAGCTTTAAGATGCGAACTAGTATAGTAAACAGGGGTATACCACAAAAGTTCAACTCAGTGGATGCAGTGGTTCTACGCCCCGACAAAACAAAAAAAAATCCCATAGATGTTGGCTCGGAAGATGATAAGGAGAGCAAGTTTGTCTTCAAACGCATTTCCACCCATGAAAACAGTGCTATTTTCATTTCCTGGGCCAGCAGTCATTCTATATGCAGCCTTTCCCTTGGCACCGAACACTTTGATGTGACTTTTATCCAAACACAGCTAGTCTCCTCGATATTGTAGATTTACTCGTGACTCTTTGAGTACTCTTTGAGTAGTTCAAAATATCCAGAGATCACGTATGCATCAGGAGCTTGTTTCCTGGCACTTCGATTGACTGTAGTTTTTTGTGAGATAGTCCGTGCGGCCGCTTGAAAGAAGTAATCATCTCCTGGAATGTAGTCCTTGAACGGCGTCTTGATAGAGTTTTTTTTTCAGAGACTGAGCCTTATCGAACATTATATCCTTTTTGCTCAGACCGTACCCTAGCAAAGGAAAATAACAAGCTGATATCATATAAGTAACAAGTTCTGTTATCTCAGTTATCGTTTTGATTTCCGCTGTTATCGCATAACAAATTTAGTTATCACCATTGGCAAATTTTGTTATCATATGTTATCATTTTAAACACACTATTTTTTATGAACGGTTTGAAGTTGAATTGTAAAACTACACATATTTAAAGCATATTTGAACAAGAAATTTTGCTCTTAATCAAAATATTTTTTTCTGTTATTAGTATGAGTATTTGATTTCAAACTGATAACATAATTAGATACTATTTCAAAAAATTTGCTTACAATACAGGATTTGTTATCAAGTTGTTCGCAGTGATAACAAAATAAGTTATTATTATGATATTCAACGAGTATATTTTTGCTATTCATTCTGTTATTTTGGCTGTTTATTCAGCCTGAATGATAACATATTCAGTGATCAAAAAATGATAACCTGGTATTAGAACTTGTTATCAATTTGGTATAAACCTTTGCTCGGGTAGCCCCACTGCCACTTCTCCATGGTCTTGATGCAAGATGCCATCCTTGCTTCCACTTCTAAAGGAATATCAGTGGATCTGCCTCTGGAGCCGCTCTTAGTGCCGCTTAGCCCTTTGATGTGCCGGAACCAAGTAGGTACAGCAGCTGCCGCGACACTCAGTGCTTCCTTGGTATATGTGGACACTGTTTTTCGATAACTTGTAAAATGCGGAGCAATAGGAAACGCTGGATTTGGCAAAGGACAAACAGTCAGCAACATATCATTGAACAGTCGCGTCATCAAGGCAGTTTTGACAGTTCAGGGAGCTGTTTACGTGCACTTAGAATATTTTCGGTAAAATCGGTTTGAGGTTGTGTGCTCTAATTTGTTTACGATTGAACTAAAATGGCAGGAAAACAGACACCAGTACTTATACTTTCATAGTTTCCTGAATCTAATCATACAGAATCCGGATAAACCAATGAAAATTTTCACTTGAGCAGTTCTCTTCTTCTTCTTCTTCTTCTTCTTCTTCTTTTTGATGTGAGCTTGACAGCTCAAAGGGACAGTTGCTAAGACTATATGCCCACTTGAGCGGTTCAAATTCTAACACCTTGTAAACAAACTCCCTGAACTGTGTAAAAAGTGAGGTTAACACATTCGGTGCAATGATCTGTGGCAGGGATTGCGTTTAGTTGTTGACAGTTGGAATAACTGTCAGAAGGTGCGTTTAGGGGAGTAGTTTGTTGAAAAAACTTACCCCGCATTACAACTTGCCCCGATGTACCTTAACGTAGCTGCGTTGCATACATTTATCAAACTTAACATTGCCGTTCTCAGAATGAAATTAATTCACCTTTTTCATTTGTACCTTCACAGAAACAGTGCCGTTTTTCCTACTGTTTTGACTGACTACAACTACTATAGCAATCGTCTTGTACCAGCATTGAATGCCAAGTTTGGTTCCATTCGCTTGATTAGTTCTCGAATTATGCAGAAATTTGTATGTCATTTGTTTAGGAGCCTCCCCTTCCAGAGGCAGGCGGGGTTTCGAACAGTCATAAGAAACTTTTGCGGCCCGAAAAACCCCTGCATACACATTTTCATAACATGAGGGATAATTCTCATGTTTGGTTAAATTTTTGTGTTTCATTTGCACGGGAGCCCCTCTTTTCAGAAAGGGGGGGATCTCAAACCTCAATAGAAACATTTCTTGTCTTCAAAAACCTTCATATTACCAGTTGGATTCCATTTGCTTGATCAGTTCTCGGATTATGAAGAAATTTGTGTTTCATTTGTATGAGAACCCCTTTCTAGAGAGAGAGAGTGGTTCTAGGGTCTAGAACCATCAGAAACTCCTACCCCGGCTCTAAAAATCCCTGCATACAAATTTAATTACTTCTTCTTCTTATTATTTCTGGCTTTGACGCTCTTCATAAGAGCTTTTGCCTGCTTCTGAACTTAGTGTTCTAATTGCACTTCCACAGTTATTAATTGAGAGCATTCTTTGCCAACACCAATGCATGAATTTGTATATAACGTGGCAGGCACTATTATACTCTATGCCCAGGGAAGTCGAGAAATTTACCAACCCGAAAAATTGCTAGACCGATCGATAATCGAACTTGTCGCCTTTGGCTTGGTAGACCATGCGCTTGCCGACTAGGATATCCGAGGCACCTTTAAATTGCCATTACAGTGGGGATAATTCTCCTGTTTGGTTGAAATTTGTGTTTCATTTGTAAAAGAGCCCCTTTTCCATTAGAAGGGGGGGGATCTCAAACCACCTTAGACCAGTTGTTTGTCTTTGAAAACCTCCTCATGCCGAGTATATCCAGGCATAAAAGGTGTCCAAATTCCCGAAGAAGTATTTGATTTGGAAGGCCATATGTAGTTGTTATCGAAAATTTAAAAGTTTCATCTCTACCGGCAGTATAAATAAGGATGTGGACGAGAAAAAATGTCTGCAAAAGTGGTTGCTACCGTTTATCAGAAACCACGACTCTCCAGCTCTGTTTTGGCCTCTTGTAGCATATTAGTTGTAGCATATTCAATGTAACCTAGAGGGTGCCACACATTTTAACCTAGATGGTGTTCCGATCAAAATTTGGTCAAACAGTAATAAGTGCCGATCAAAGTTTTTATTAATAAGTGAAATTCTTGTTCTATTTCAAGTTCAGTTGATACAATATACAGGAGAAATATTCAGCTGAGCTTCCTTTTTATCGAATACGAATTGTTGGGTCTTTCGTTCAACACCTGCCATTAGATTTTGTACAGTCTCCTTGTCCACTTTATTCACCACAGAACGCCAGTTTGCCTTGAACTGTTTCTCGCTCACAACAACTTTTTGAGTCTTCTTAAGGTTCCGCTTGACGATGGCCCAATATTGTTCGATTGGGCGGAGCTCTGGCATGTTGGGAGGGTTCTTGTCCTTGGGCACCACTTGAACGTTGTTGGCAGCATATCCTTTTCTCCGCAATGGCAAGATGCCAAATCTGGCCAAAATAGAACGGAACAATTGTGTCGCTTCAGGAAAGGCAGTAGACGTTTTTGTAGGCACTCGCTCAGATGAATTCCCTGGTTGACGGTTCCGGTCGCAATGAAAACGTTGCTCTTCAAGTCACAAGCACAGATGGCATGCGACACCAGATATTTCTTAGTGAACTTTGACAGTTTAATGTACTTGAAAATAGCTCCCACTTTTCTCCGTCCGGCTGTCATATAAAATTCCAGTCCAGAAAGCTGTTTAAAGTCTCCCTCGACGTAAGTTGCATCGCCCTGTACCACGCAATCAAACTTCGTCAACAACTTTCGCGATCGTGCTTCGGCCGACGTGTATTGGTTATTGTCGCGATTTGGAGTCACCACTTACTTGTAAGTCGACAGTCCAGCTCGTTTATTAGCTCTACACGGTTGAAGACGCCACTCCCAGCTTCTTTGCGACATCTCGGACGGAAAGGTTGATGTTCCGCTCGAAACAGCGGGCAACTCTTTTCGTCGTCGCTGTGGCCTCCGGTATTCGATTTCCTCCCGATTCAGCTTTCCTGGCAGTTAACAAACGTTAAATGAGTACGTTCAATATGTTGGTAACAGTTGATTTAGTTAAATTCAACAATTTCGCCAACTTGGCGTGAGAGTAGTTTGATTTTTGCTATGCACGTGCGAAATTTTGATGCGTTGCTTCTCTTCCTGCGACGACAATCTGATAACTGAAGTGTTGATGATGATGATGATGATGATGATGAGATACTACCATCTAGTGTAGCAAGGTAACTTTCCATAGCAGTGGAATAATCTGAAAAACGATTTGATCAGGATTCTACTGTTGTTTGTGATCTTCAAGCTCCTGTATGAAGGGCCAAAAACGGTTGGGCGGACCTTAAGCAGAGACACTTACGCGAAACCCGCGAATAATAGGGAAGAGAATCTCCTTCCAAAAGCAAGTTCACACATACAGCATTAGAGTCGAGCCCTCGATTGACAGAATAAACCCAATAGATGGAGTCGAAGAGCCCGCCCTCGTTCCACGAAATGTTAAGAATAGGGAGGTGGCAGTCCCATGCTCCCTATCCAAACGTTTTACTTGGGTGCCCTGATGGTCCCTTCCTTTTCCGTTGTGTGCAGTTTCCCGGGTGCAGTTTTTAAAATGCACGATGAAAGGAAATGCGCCAAGTTTAAGTCGATCAAATTTTGATCGACCCTTCAAGTGTAGAGAATCGAAAATGTGTAGAATTTTAGTAACATGTAAACAGGAAGTTTAAGTAAATATCAGAGTAGATCGAACCTCCAAACACGGTTTCTGGTATCAATGAAAGATATAACACTCTTGTCACTATACGAAATCCGTCCTGAAAAAGTATAAGATAAAAGAGATCGAATACGTGGCAAAAACAGCCAATTCACCAATCTGTCCAAAACATCACCCAATAGAGAAGCACTTGGCTCTAGTTAAGTGGAAACTCTTCGAAACTAAGAAGAAACTAAATAGTACCGATTATTTCAAGCGAAGATGGAGAATCGTCACGGATTACGGTAGGGATCCTGATGGCGGGGTGCTACAGAAAGTTCGAGAATTTTACAGAAAGAAGGATTAACGACTCAATCAACTATTTCTTATTTAGATATAACTTTATTATTGTGAAATAAACAATAGGTTGTATTGAATCATCTGCACATTTTTTCTGCACTCGCACAAAACTGTGAAACAATTCATGGAATAGAACCATCTCAACATCATATGACTTGATAGACGAAGTTTCCAACTACCACACCAGCAGGAGGAATAACCAAATTCTACTGGTTCTGTCAGTGCTAAGCCGCAACATTCTCAACAGCTCTAAATGTCAAGTGCCATCCGAGCTGGTAACCAACCTTTCTTACGCGAGGATGTTTTTAACCAGAAATGGATTTTCCCACAGTGTGGCTTTCTTCGTTCGTTTCCACCCTTTTCATTCATGGAGAACCGAATCGTTTCGATTTGATGGTTTTCCGATGAAAACTATTGTTAGCTATGTTTTTCTCCGGAACCATCGTCCCGGCTTGAGTGGAGGCGGATTGTTTGCCAAAGTGCAGGTGTCAGAGTTGTTGTGGAAGAAAAAAAAAGTACGCGATACCTTCGTTTCCGATTTCACATAAATCTCGGAATATTTTTTTGATATCATCATGCATCGTGTAACCGGTTTTTTCTTCTTCTCGGAAGCTCAATATGATTTACAATGATTGCACGGTGAGCACCATGGCGTTCAATTTACATTCCCGGAAGTGTGCTTTGATGCTTTGAACAAATTCAAATGTAACTTGCAATGAGAGCGTATTTTGCTTTCTGCGAAAAAGTGATCATTTTTTTCAGTTGCGAGGCAGTCAAATTTTTGAAATTAACCTTTAAACCCACTTGTTGTCCAATATTTGAATTGAGTCATTTCGAGCAGCTTAAATGCCGACAGCCGCTGATATTGCTAATGCTGTCGGCCGCCTGCCGTCGACATACCAAACGTCAACGAAAAAATGAAATAAAAAATATCCAACTGATTGAGATTGACATTATCATCACAGTCTGAGAGGCCCTAGAGCGTGCTAACAAGTGTGCCAGTCTCCAAGCTCGAGAGGAGCAGCAGGGACTGTAATCACAATAAATCTCCCCGGGAAGCCCCTCAAGCCTTGTTGGTCGATGGCTTCCAAAAGGATAGCAGGGAAAATTTGCCCGAAAAGGGAAACAAGAAATCATCATAATCATCATCATCATCGCCGTCGTCGTCGTTGTCAGACTAGCGAGTCGTTGTCATTGGGTGGATGGTACTTGACTCAAATGGTGGAATTGCTCTGCGTAAATTCACCATAAAATATCGATAAATTATTCCACCCGAGAGCCTGAGAAAGTCCTGACAGATCGGATCACGAAGGCTAAGTTGTTGTGTTTTGATGTGAATGACTCGCGTGCGAATAACGAGTGGGTTCAGAAAACAAAGGACTTTCGATTGGTTTGATGTCTTACTATTCCAAAATCAACGTAATTCCATCATTAAGTGGATTAATCCAACTTTTTCACTTCTCAAGCATCACCGTTCAGGATGTTCGTTCGATTTGGGTTCTTTTTTCTCATCCTCCATGATTGCTTCCACTTGGAGGCATGATTTATGGAGAGTCATAAATTACAATGATATATCCCTGCCTGGATTGTTACTGTTGGTGGAATGTGCGTGTGTGTGTGTGTGTGAATGCTTTTCTTACATCACATCACGATGGAATTCGAGCTTCCACCCGGTCCGAGAGGTGAAGAAGGTGGAAACGGTAATGCGAGAAAGGTGAAAGCGTTAATCGTGTCTCCGAGGGGAGGGCCTGTGTTAGGATTTGGCAAAGGGGCTGACAGAAACCGCTTGACGCCGTCTGATGGGGTTGGATAAAATATTGCAAACGTTTGGGTTTGATCGCGACTGGGAGAGCTGTTTGATAAAGTGGGCGGAATATGAGGGTTTTTGGGTGATTTTTTTATGATCACCAATGAACACTGGAAGTGATAACGATGAATCCAGAATAAACGATGAACTACAAACCAAACGATTGATGGTCGTGATTGATTGAAGGTATCAGGTTGAATATGTTGCTAGATGGAATGTTGAATGCTTACAACGGTTGCTAGCATTGCAGATAACTCCATTAATGGAATCTTCCTTAATTCAGTCGGTAAAGGCAACTCCAGATAGCTTTTTGAATGAACTTGACAGTTTATCATATTACTGAAAATAATGTACGGGCCTCGGAAGCCTCTTTTTGAAGAACTGTGGATTACTTTCACTTTTTTAAACACTATTTTTTAAAAAAACTTTTTTGAGCGTATTAGTAGAACGATTGTGATTGGGAAACTAGGAGAATTTAAAATTTAACACTTCATATGATCACTTTTTAAAAAAATAAAAAATAAATTTTGAAACACTTTTTTTAATTTTCGCTAGTAATCGCGAGCAAATTCCATTTAATTCCACTATGGGCTTATCTTTTGACAGATAGGCCTATTTCGTCTGCTATTTACAGACTTCTTCAGTGTCGAGTGCTCGACTTGAAGGAAACATCACAGTAGGTCTAGTATTTATAGTAGGTTTGTTGGTACCGTGGTATGTGAGGTAGGGGTGGGTAGAGAAGTTCTTGAGCGTGTTTATGTGTTTGTTTGTTTACCTGAAATGTTGTTTGATACCTACAAGGTTATTCATTATTACTTCGTTTGAAGTTAGTCAAATTGGTGTTTTGTTGTGTAGTGAGTTGTTTTTGTGTGAAGGTATAAATTTAAACAGCCACGAATTTCCGTTTCCTTGATCCTTGTTAAGCAATTTTTTGGAATTTTGTTTGTGGATTGCTATGCTTTCCGCTACAATTAGTTTCCAGGGGTTTGTGATATGTCTTAAGATTTGTATGTTATTTAAGTTTAAAACATGTTCTTCGTTGAATATATGTTCAGCTACTTTTGATTTAAAATGGTGTATGATCCCTTTGTCAGTGTTTTTGTTTGCTTTAGTGAAATCTGCAATATGTTCTTTGAATCAAATATTGAGATTACATTTAGTTTGTCCAATGTAAATTTTGCCGCAATGGTCACAAGTTATTTTGTAGACCACGGATTTGTTAAGACTGTTAATGGGGTCTTTAGCCGACCCTAAGAGGGTTTAAGGTTGATTATTTTTACTAGTATAAACTATTTCAAAACCGAAGTTGCGTAGGATTGGTCGTAATTGTGTAGTGTGGTTATCGTATGTTATTGCTATTCTTTTAAGTTGGAGTTGTGTAAAGGGTGTCCACGATGAAATTGCCACACTATGAAATTGCTCTAACTTTTTAACCGTTGGGTAGAATTTAATGAAAATTTGGGTGGATTTAGTTCATAGTGCATTATTTACATCCTGCAAGTTTTAAAGTCCTGTGATCAAAACTCGCGGAAATGGAGTCAAAAGAACAGCTCGTGCGTGATAAAATCTTGCGCATTCATCACGAGAACAAGGATCTCTCGCATCGTTCCATCGCTAAAACGTTGGGAATCATGAATTCCACGGTGTCGCGAGTGATTAAGCGGTTCGAGGAACGGTTGACCACCGATCGGAAGCCCAGAAGTGAAGGAAAAAGTATTCCGTACAACACCAAAAATCACAACCGCGTAGTTGGGGCCTTCAACCGAAATCCGAACGCCTCCGTTCGGGATGTGGCTAAGAAGCTGCACCTAAGCCGAGGTTTTGTCCAGAAGGCCAAAACTAAGGCTGGGCTTCGAACGTTCAAGGTACAAAAGGCCCCTAATTGCGACGAGAAGCAGAACAAGTCCGCCAAAACCCGTGCCAGGAAGTTGTACCTCAACATGCTGACGAAAGTTGAATGCTGCATCATGGACGACGAAACATATGCTGAAGGCCGACTTCAAACAGATCCCCGGCAACCTGTTTTTCACGGCCAAGGATAAGTTCAGCGTTCCGGAGCATGTCGCACTCAGAAGATGTCCAAATTTGCGAAGAAATTCCTGGTTTGGCAAGCCATCTGCACGTGCGGGAAGCGGAGTGCACCTTTCGTGACCCAGGACACGATGAACGGACAGGTGTACATAAAAGAGTGCCTCCAGAAGCGGCTGCTTCCTCTCCTGAAGGCCCACAACGTTCCAACAATCTTCTGGCCGGATTTGGCCTCATGCCACTACTCCAAGGACGTGCTGAAGTGGTATGCGGACAATAAGGTCAATTTTGTGCCGAAAATGTTCAACCCTCCCAACACTCCGGAGCTCCGCCCCATCGAGAAGTACTGGGCGATTATGAAGCAGCACCTTCTTAAACGACCTAAGGTAGTGAAGACAGTCGAAGAACTGAAGAAAGTATGGGATTACATGCAAAAAACGGTTGATTCACAGGTTGTGCAGAATCTTATGGCCGGGGTTAAGGCCAAGGTGCGGGCATTTGCGTATGGACTGTAAATAAAATACGATTAAATTGGTAAAACGAAGTTTAATAGTTATTTCTCAATCCCTGAAAATTTGATGGCAATCGGATAAAAACTCGAATTTTGCGAATCAATTTTGTGTGTGGCAATTTCATCGTGGACACCCTTTATCTGTTGATGTGGTGAGTGATTGTTTGTATTGTTTTTGTGTTTTTTTGTTGATTGAACTGTGGATGTTTTTCTTCCTGACCACTAAACTGAGGATCGGCAGTAAATATATTGTGTTGAAAACTGTTCCAGTTAGTATTCGGCCACTTTTTCAGCTTTTTTAGTCATAGCGACAAATTAATGACAATCTTTGTACACTAGTAAACAAATTCATCACGATTCGTACACATTTTCAAAAGTTTTAAAAAATGGAACGCGTGCCGTGAGTCATTCGAGAATTCTGCACACTCATGTTAAAAGCCCAACGTGGTTAGGAGGAATGAAATGCCGTTAGGCTTTGTGCACAAATTACGTAGCGCAAAAAAACGGGATTTTGGACCCCCTCCCTCCTCTATGTAACAATAAGTAACACGTGATCCGACTCCCCCCTTTAATTACGTAACGCTGACGAACCCCTCCCCCCCCCATTTCTCAATTGTGATAAAATCATCACAAAAACTGTAATTGTTGTTGTTTTTATGTTTAATTCTCAGTTGAGTAACTTGAAATCAGTAAAGATTACAAACATTAGTCAACTAATTTCATTTAAGTAACTTTAAGCTATTATAAAGATTACGAAAAACATTGCACTCATTGTACTGCATTTATTCAGGTTACTGAATGTTCTTAAAACTGTTAAAAATAATAGTTCAACAACTTTACTAAAATGTCTTTAAATTATTTAAAGAAGAGTCAAAGTTCACAAAAAGTCAGAACACAAAAAGTACAAGGTTTTATTCATATAACTAAAATCTAATCAAAAGATTGAAACAGTATGTAATGCAATGCATAATATTAGTGCATGAATTGGGTGAATGAAGGCAATGATTAGAATCAACATTTCTTGTGTATTAAATCAAACCACACTTTGTTTTAGTTAAATACAATTATATATTTGAAACAACAAAATTTCTTATCGAATCCAATATTGTTAGTCAATTAGTATTTTTAACAGAAACCATTATTGATTCAACAAAATAATTTTGTAGAGTAAACAATCAACAAAAAATTTAACTTAATTTCTTATTATTTCAACGGTTCTAATATAAAAAAAACATTATATTATATTTCAATTCAACCGCTTTGGTCGAATCAATGCAAAGGTGTATTGTTTCCAAAAATCTTATTTTTTGATTCAACAATAAATGCTTTTTGTTCTCAATGAGAGCCTCCTTTTCAGCGCTTTCAGAACCAAAGTTGTTGTTGGTTCAAAAATAAAATCGGTATTGTTTGAATAAATAAAAATTATAGGTAATCCGTGATGAATATATACAGAACAATATATTTCTCAGCGTGTAGATGTACGATTTATGAAAAATAGCACCAATTGTAGATTCAAATCGTCATAAGATACCTTTCGTTTAGTAGATCACATTTAAGTTGTGAGTCAGCATACATCGAAGCTTTAGAATTTGGTCGGAAAACAATAGATAGACTTAGTCCATTTTTCTTAAAATTTCATATTTCTTGTACCACTTGGCCTTATATGTGTTTGTTTTATCGCCACTCCCATAAAAAATACATGTGATTGGCCATCAAAGGAACCAAATAGTTCTTAACTAGTATAAATTAACCCTTTTCTACTTGCTACTTGCTACTTTGCTTGGCACACAGGAAATTTTAATGATGGAAATTTGTTATTCACTTTTGATTTTTTATTTCAAATTGGTTATTTTGTTACGTAACGATTTTAAAACCCCCCCTCCCCCATATGTCACAATAAGTACCCCCGCGCCTCCCCCATATGTCACAATAAGTGCTCAACCCCCCTCCCTCCCCATCATGCGTTACGTAATATGTGCACAAAGCCTTATTAAACGTTACCGGGAGACACTAACGGCTGGCGGTATTTGTCATCTATAGACCCGTGGAAGCATGAGGTAGGAACAGCCATGTTGCGGGGACGCACGCTTCTTTGCGACTCACCATTTTGCAGCCCTGAACTTGATAGATAATCATATTACTGAAAAAAAGGGGCGGGTATCGAAGGCTCTTTTTTAAGATCTGTGGATGTATTTTTTCTTACCACTGAACTGATGGTTGGCAGTAAATAAATTGTGTTAAGGGCTTATGCTGAATCATTCTTGGCGACAGTCATAACCTCAACATTTAGAATTGATAAAACTAAGAGCCAGTACTAGATATTGAAAATTAAATCACATCAGTTTGTATGTTTACTTGCTGTGAGCAATCTGATAGAGTTTGATTCGATGTTCATTCACTAACAATCGAGATTTATCAATTTGAAAGAGCAAGGTGAGTTTACGAGAGCGAGATAAAAGATAGGAAAAAATACATGAAGCAGCGAATCACCTTAAAGACCACTCCAGTTAGTATTTGGCCGCTTCTTTAATTACTGCTGCGCCTTTTTTTTTTGTCAAAGCGACACATTAATGGCAGGGTTTTGATCCAAACAATTGTTTGTACAATAGTAAAAAAAAATTCAAGGTTCGTACACATCTTTAAAAGTTTAAAAAATGGAACACGAAATTCGTGAAAGATTTCTGCACACTCACGTTGAAAATTCAACGAAGTTAGGAGGATTGAAATACCGGAATCAAACGTTATCCGGAGACACTAACGTTGGATCGAGCAAAATATATCAAGCTTAGAAGAGGAACATACGACTAAAACCTACGTGCGAAGATAATCAGGACAATCCAAAAGAATCCTGGTATCTTCGGGAGTGATTTGGTGAAAAAACTAACTGCGTCTTACAATACAGTTTGGTGAATTTGTATGCAAGAAGGAATCCGTTCGTACCATGCCAGCAAAGATCCCAATAGGATGCAATAAAACCTGGTTGATAAAAACCGTCAGGATTTAACGGATTTCGGTAGAATTTTACCGAAACCCGGTAAATGTTTTACAGATAACTGTAAAATTTCACTGAAGTCCGTTAAATCGGATTACCGAACGTTCAACTATTGCGAATTGGGTAAAATTTTACAGATTTTTGTAAAAAAAATCGGAGTGTGAAGACAAATTTCTGTACAAAAATCTAAGTGTGTCTGCAAATGAATTCGCTTGCAATTGATGATTTGACAAGATATCGGAAGTTGTGATGGAGAAACAAAGGCTTTCATTACTGCAGTATCTATGCATGGACAAGTATACATAGAGAAATATCTTCAGAAGCGAATTTTGCGTTTCATTCCATCGCATTAAGGTCCCGTGAAGTTCTGGTTAGATTCAGCCAGCTGCCATTACAGCCTTGAAGTCACAGGATGGTATAAGCAGAATAGTGTGAATTTTATTGAGAAATGTATAAACCCACAAAATTGTCCAGATTTTCCTGTTATTGAATAATTTTGGGCATTTATCAAGCGTAAACTTATGAAATGTTGCAAAATAACCAAACACCGTCTGGTTTGGGGATATGCTGAACAAAAAGGCATATAAGGTGAACAGCAGTACCGTACTAGAAATGAAGTGTGGAAATCAGCGAAAAGTTCGCAAATTTATCCAAGATGCTTACGAACAACTTGTCATGTATTTTGTTTTCGCTAAGCAATAACGATACCCTTAGATTTTAGAGAAATCACCATCGTTTTTTGCGGCCAAATTTGTCATAAATAGACTTAAAACAATAAGCATCAAATGCCATACAAAAAAAGGCAAGTAGATAGGTTTTATTTTTTAATATATTATCTTAAGGCAGGATATAAGCAGCTTTCAACCGAGTTAAACGGAGAAATATCGTGACGCAGGTGCGGCTCTAATAGGCCGTTGGACCAGCATAAGTTTAACTAACTAATTATCTTATGCCTATTTTGGATACCACTTAACACATCCTCTCCCTTTTCCAATCACAATAAGGCCAGGGTGGGGTCAGCTGTACACAGAACTTGTTTCCATTCCATTCCATTCCAGTCTTCTAAGGGTTCGCCGTCTACGTCGTACTTGATCGATCCACCTTACTCGTAGCGCTTCTTTTCTTCGTGTGCATGTCAGTTTTTTAATTGAGCAGCCGTCTGACATTCTTACGACCTGCCCTGCCTACCATAGACAACCTATATTTGCGATGAGAGCGACGGGATATTCTCCCAGAAACTTATGCAAATTGTGGTTCATTCGCCTCCTTCCATCTGCGCTCCTCCGTAGATCGTACGCAGCACCTTCCATTCAAAGACACCAAGGGTACGTTGGAACATTAGCTCTGTTTAGTGGTCGTAAAGGATTACTGGTTTAATTAATATCTTGTAGATGGTCAACTTGATTGAACTTTGTCAAATCTTAACATCCTTCAGAATCCTGATGTAAACAAGATTGATTGCCAAAATGCGCATTTTTATTTCTCTGCTAGTGTCATTATCACCGGTCACCAATGAGCGCAGCTACACGAATTCGACTACCACCTCGTCTACATCACCGTCGATTTGAACTTGCGGAGGGAGGCTTACATTGTTATCTCATGAGCCTCTTCCTTCGTGTAGTTTTTATTTAACGAACCAATGACAAACCCAATCCTGCTAACATCAGCCTTAAGTCTGCTGTACGTTCCCGCCATCGTCGTAAAGTTGCAAGCTACGATATCGATTATATCGCCTAGCGAGGAATCGGTTACTCTTCAGGTTAGCTGATGAAGCTAAAATTGTTAGATAAGTATCCCCCACGTTTTGCCAACAATTTAAGTTTAATTTATAAGTGTTTGGCGTTGGTACTCATTAATCAATGCCATGGGTTTCAGAAAAAAAAATGATGGTCGCTAATAAATTAAATTTGGGGAATGTTGGGGTTCTTAACAAGGGCTCAATGCAATTTTCATTGGTGAATTATTTATTCTGTAGGTACATAGGTATAGGGAAAAGACGAGGTAGATATTAAGTCTATTGCTTTTTGACTCAAGATAGGTTAGGTAAAACATTTAAGCTGTAGGTATACGGCAGGCATCAAAGGTTCTCTTTCACTCGAGTATTAACTCACGTCACTGAAAAAGTCAGCACATTTTAGACGAAATACGCGTATCTGTCAAGATAAGCAATTGAGGTAGTTGGAATTGGCTGCAAATAACTAATCTTTCTTCTCATTTTCTAGTTATTATGTGATGTTTGGCTGACAATATTTCTATTAAGAGCTTCATTAATATGAAGTTTTTATTGTATTAATTGGTCATATTAGTTTTATGGCAATTGTGAATAAACCTCAACTCAGATATCCAATTTCTAGACGAGGTGCAGAGGATTCCTCGGCTTCCAACATAATGAGAGAATCACGTCAACACATTGATACCCTTTTCTTATTTGACCTGCATTCGGGTTGGGCCTGCCTGGTAGTGCCGTTGTTTGGGATCATCAGTATTTACATATTGAGGATGTATAATAGTAGCAAGTCTTAACTGTTGGTTCTCTATGTAATAACAACCGATGGAGCTACACCCGCTGTTGTTCTTCTTACATCCTTTTTTTTTATGAAAATACCGTAACTGAGTAACAAGACTTACAATACCTTTGTTGTATACTTTCGCCATACCATCACTTCAATCCATGCTCCTGTTGTAATCTTATCTGAAAATTGAGTGTACCTATGATAACAGAAAAAATCAATGCTGTACCAGAGCTACATGTCAATTTCCATAAATTTGACAAAACCTCCGATAACCGTACTAAGCTGCCTGAAAAGTCTCTTTAATTGCTTACAGATGGCGTTGATAATCGTCAATGTGAACCATTTTCTGTGAGCTTCACTCCTTGAATAACGGCTGTCAAACTTTTAGTCATTTTTGTCCACGTCTTTATAAGTGACAATAGTGAGACGAGACCGATCAGCAAGTTTCTTAAAAAATTGAGAAATCCGAGTTACGAGTTTTGATAAAATAGTATTTTCTACGCAAGAAAACGGCTACCAAAACCAAAGCCAAGCTGGATAAGTAATTTACAGACTCTGCTCCTTCGATTCAAACGATTCATAAGTGGTTTGCTGATTTTCGTTGTGGCCGTACGAGCACCGTTGACGCACCGCGTTCTGGACACCCAAATGAGGTCACTGATATAGAATTGAAGGATTAAAAAGTGAAATTGATAGAGTAAGCTAAGGTTTTAGGCATTTCAATGCAAAGAGTTGGCAACATCATGCATTCCGTTTTAGGTATGTAGAAGCTCTGCGCGCGATGGATGCCGCGTTTGCTTACAATGGACCAAAAATGCATTCGTGTTACAACCTCTCAGGAGAATTTGAGCAAGTAATATGCAATTCAAAGGAGTTTGTGCGCCGAATCAAAACCCTGGATGAAACTTGGCTCCATGACTACACACTGGAGTAATAGTAGCAGGTAAAACAGTGGGTTTCACCGGGCGAAAGTGCTTCGAAGCGCCCGAAACCGCAACAATCGGCGGGAAAGGTTATGGCCTCCGTGTTTTGGGATGCGCAAGGTGTATCTTCATCAACTATCTTGAAAAAGGTAAAACCATAACAGGCGCATTCTGTGCAGCGTTATTGAATCGTTTGAAGGAGTCCGGTCCAGAAAAAAAACGACCGCATTTGCAGAGAAAAAGTGTGCTCTATCATCACGACAATGCACCTGCTCATTCATCCACCATTGCTCAAGCAAAATTGAATAAAATATGGTATCAATTGATTCTCCATCCACCGTATTAGCCAGACTTGGCCCCAGTGACTTTTTTTTGTTCCCAAACCTGAAGTGATGGCTCACCGGTAAGCGATTTTACTCAAACGATGAGCTCATAGCTGAAACCGATGGCTATTTTGAAGGACTTCCGAAGGAGTACTATTCGGATGGGATGAAAAAAATTGGAAAATCGCTGCACTCGCTGTATCGACCTTAAAGGAGAGTATGTTGGGAAATAAAACCGAATTTGGCAGAAACATGTTTTCGTGTTTGATATTAAGTGACTTTTCAGGCCAACTAGTATTTTTACCACAGGCGATTTGCATTTTTTTTTTCACAAATGTGAATCAAAAATTTTGATATTTGTTTTAGAACCACTCAAAGAACTGCCATAGCGTACATTTAAATGCTCCAGAAGCTTATTTTCATATGCCTAAGCTTTTAACGAGCAACTTTGTCAGCGAAAACGTTTCAATTCGACTTCACCGGAAAAAGTTAAAACAGTTTAAAACCAGCATTTTGTAAAATAAAAAAAACCAGCAAAGTACAATCATTGACGTTGATCCTCTGGAGGTCAATCCTCCACGTTTGACCTTCTTGATTCTCGTGATCCATTGCATGTAGAAAGTTTCTTCCTTGAGTGAAGTTGTTCAGTAGATCAAGGGTTTTAGGATAGTAGATTCCAAAGTTCATAATATTCTCACAATAGTGTGCATGTAAAATTACTAATTAGCCGAATGTAGCCATCCTTGACACATAGGAAATAGGCGTCTTTGAAAAATGTGTTTGAGTATCTAAGGCCTTTTGGATAGTGTAAAAATTAGTTTTGAATTTTCTGGTAGTGAACATGTGAACTTTTTTATATCACTGTATCTGTATCCTGAGATCTAGACCATTTATGAGTAAATACGGGTAAGCTATTCAGGAAATTATGTCCTTCAAGGCGGTTGACCTAAAAGTTCAGGATGACCTCACTACGCTACGGTAGTGTGCACGTAGAACAACTGAATAACGCGGATCTCGAGATTCTTGATATATAGCAAGATGGCGTCTTCGGAAAACATGTTCGAGTGGTCAAAGCCGTACGGATGGTGTAAACATAAGGTCATAACTCGTTCACTACGAAAAAAATAGAGGGATATTGAATCAAAAACTATCTGTTCTGATTTCAGGTTAGTATAATGGAGAAAAATGCTGGCTGCAATTTCATTGCCAAGAACTTGGTTCAAACCACGCAATCACGTGGCTGATTGTTTCTTTTGTGCAGTGTAAGCAGGACATGGTAAAGCGATATCCCAGACTTGCCTTCATCAGCAGCACCGAAACTTTGTGAAGCTGACACATAAAAGCTAGCTGACACGGCAATTGACGATCTTGGCCGGGATTGGAGCTTAACAAAAGCTGAATGCAGAGATTATGATTTCACGTCTTAAAGAATTAGAGCTCCTCGATGGTGTAGTTAAAATTACTACACAACGGAAGCGGCATGAGTCCTAGTCCTCAGTTTTTGCATATAATGATAGATTTTCCAGTTCTCACGATGTCAGTGGTTTGTTTGACGGAATGGACCTTAAATACGAACCGAAAGACAGTCGACTATTCATTTAAGCAACAGTTGGCGAACGACATTATTTAAAGAAAGTGCCGCATTCATCATACCAAGATTTCGCTTTTCATACCACTACTACAAAAAGCCTGCCAAACCATGTACTTTTAAAAGAACTTCGACAATTTTTTGGCTTTAAAATGATTCATTCAATAATTGTTATATTTGTATTCTCCGTGCGTGGAGTAACGATTATTACGAAGAAGGAGATGTTCGCAGTAATTTGCTAGAACGGAAAGATATGAAGAAAAACTGCTAATAGTTCCTTCAGCGTACGGCAGGTTGTGAAAATTGAATAGAAGTATAGATGGCAAAAAATGCGCGCTTGATCCTGCTCACGTTCTACATTTTGCATGTGATACATACTGGTGGGGACCAGTATCACAACGCTTTACGGTCTTTCCCTCAGCGATCTCTACGTTAGAGATGACGAGCGAAAATTTGAGTAATCATCAGACGTTGTGTACAGAAATAAACCCAAAATGGAGAGAGTTTCTCTACCATGTAGGTAACAATAACAGAGTGTGTATAAACAACCGCTAGCTAGAACCATCACAAGCAATGCGTACAGAGTAGGCCCAAATAAGTGACGCAGTATTTTGTTTCAGTTTGAAATTCTTCTAACCATCGCAAGAGCCATCTATTTGCCAGCATAATAAAGAAGGACTGATTAATATGTAAACAAACTAGTGTTCGCTATTTTCCGTCTACAGGAAGTGCGAAAGAATTCGATGTTTTGACCTTTTTAGGCAGATCTCGGATGGAAAGGTTCGGGTTTTGCTTAGTAAGCCGAAGCACTGCATTTCGCTGGGATTTGATGCTACACACCGCGAAAAATTCCAAAATTTTCAGATGCCAATATAAGGCAGGAGTTTTCAAGTTTAAGGGAAATGGTGGAAGATGTAAAATTTGCAGTGAAATTGTTTGGAAGAATACGATTCCGTATGTCCTTGAGGTGACGTATATTGGATTCCTATCTAAATAAATTTAAAGAAAACATGAGATCATACTTGGAGGAGGATGGGGATAGATTTCACTAGGATATCAAACTTTCTGAAGATCGTTACAACAAGCAATGCCATGCAACCAAGGTGGCAAGGTGAAGAACTTCCCTGCAGTTCCCTGCAGAACTTCCCTGAAGTTTTCTTCAGATATTCCCTGAAGTTATCGGCAAAATTAACCTGAATTTCTCTACACGATTTTCCTTAAGTTCTCTTTAAAACATCTCTGAACAGCTCTGAAGTTTTCTATAAAATTTTCCTGAAGTTCTCCGCCAATTTCCTGAAGTTCTCTGCAGAACTTCCCATATGTTCTATGCAGAATTTCCATGAAATTCTCTGAAAAATTTCTCTGAAGTTCTCTGCAAAATTTACCTGAAAGTCTGATGAACTTCCATTAAGTTCTCTGCAGAATCCCCAAGAAGTTCTCTGTAGATCTTCCCTGAAGTTTTCATTAGAAATTACCTGAAATTCTCTGCAAAAGTTTTCCTGAATTTCTCTCACAACTTGCCTGAAGTTCTTTGCAAAACTTTCCTGAAGTTCTGTGAAGCATTTTCTTGAAGTTCTCTGCAGAACTTTCCTGAAGTTTTCTGTAGAATTTCTCTGAATTTCTCCGCAGAACTTCCCTGAAGTTCTCTGCAGAATTCTATTAATTCTCTAAAGAACATCCCTGAAGTTCTCTCCAGAACTTCCCTGTAGTTCTTTGCTAAACTTTCCTGTAGTTCTTTGCTAAGCTTTCCTGAAGTTTTCTACAAAATTTCCCGAAAGTTCTCTGCCAAAACATCTCTGAAGTTCTATGCAAAACTTCCTGAAGTTCTATGCAGAATTTCCTTGAAGTTTTCTGCATAATTTTCCTGAAGTTCTCCGCAGAACTTCCCAAAAGTTCACTGCAGAAATTTCTTAAAGTTCTGTGCAGAACATTTTGTTTTCTGCCAAATTTATCTGAATTTCTAAGCACAACTTTCCTGATGTTCTCTGCAAAACTTCCCTGAAGTTCATGAACGTTCTCTGCAGAACGTCCCTGAAGTTTGCTGCAGAACTTTCTTGAAGTTTCTGCAGAATTTTTCTGAAGTTTTCCGCAGAACTTCTCAAAAGTTCTCTGAAGAACTTCTCCAAAGTTTTGTGCAGAACGTCCATGAAGTTCTCTGAAGAATTTCCCTGAGGTTCTCTGTGGAACTTCCCTGAAGTTCTCTGTAGAATTTCCCTGAAGTTTTGTGCAGAATTTTCCAGAAATTCTCTACGGAACTCCTAAAACTCTCTGCAGAACTTCCCTAAGGTTCTATGCAGAGCCTCCATGAATCTCTGTGAAGAACTTCCTTGATGTTTTCTCCAGAATTTCCCTGAAGTTCTCTGCAGAATTTTCCTGAAGCCATTTGCAGAACTTTTCTGAGGTTCCCTCCCTGGAGTTCTCTGCAGAACATATCTGAAGTTCTCTATTGAACTTGTCAGAAGTTCTCTGCAAAATGTTCCTGAAGTTTTCTTCAGAACTTTTCTGAAGTCCTCTGCAGAGTTTCCCTGAAGTTCTATAAAAAACTCTCCTGCAGTTCTATGCAGAAGTTCCATGAGGTTCTTTATAAGGGCTTACCTGTAGTTTCATGACGAACTTCTCTGGTGGACTAACCCGAAGAATAACTTTTCAGAGAAATTACCAAGAATATCTATATTGAGATAACCAGGATCTTATGTGCACTAGCAGTAACCATTCATTACATAATTCTCAGGTAGACCAGCGACATGCAGTGAAATAATTCTGAACTACGAGGTCGACCGCCTGGAAGACCATTACCATGGAATTGTTTTTCGAAGCTGCCATATAGCTAAAAGGCGATACGGTCAAAATTTGGTCAATATCAACTTGACGTATTTCTTTCAATTTTGCATTTGAAAACCTGAACACTCTCATTTTGAAGGTGTGTGTGTAGAATGTTGCTCCTATTTTGATTTTGGAATTCACTCTTCAGTTGTCAAAATGCCGTCCAAGCAAGAAGAGCAGCGTATCAAAATTTTGCTCGCGCATCGCGAAAATCCGACGACTACTCGCACGCAAAGTTGTGCAAAATCGCTAAAAGTTGCCAAATCAGCCTATACAAATGTAATTAAAGTGTTTGGGAACGTTTGTCGACAACCAGGAAGTCTGGATCGGGGGGAAATCGAAAACCGGAAGCCGCTGAGACGACAAAGAGAGTTGCCGGTAGTTTCAAGCGAAACCCTAACCTATCTCCGAGATGCCGCAAATAAGCTGGGGTGTATCGTCTACAACCGTGCATCGAGCCAAAAAACGAGCCGGACTATCGACTTACAAGAAGGTAGGTGACTCCAAATCGCGATGATAAACAAAATACGACGGCCAGCGCGATCCCGGAGGCTGTACACGACGATGCTGACGAAGTTTGACTGCGTGGTAATGGACGACGAAACCTACGTCAAAGCCGACTACACGGTGTTCAATAAGTTCGAATACAAGTTTTCATCATTGCGTAGGTATGCGCCATGTACATATTCTGCATTGGTATTGGTGTCAGCTTTAGCTTCATTCATACGCTACCGAATGTGCGCGGTGTTGACATTCTGTTAGTTGTTGTTCGTTTGTTACGCGCGATGAAAGAGTATCGGGACTTCGTAATTAAGCGTTTTTGAACGGTGAGCGACCCGGCGATATATTCCGGCTGCTGAAATCGCATGGGGTCAAGCGGAACTTTGTCTACACGACCATCAGGCGATACCGGGAGACGTCCTCGACCAATGACCGTGCGAGATCCGGTCAGCCGCGTTCAGCGAGGACGCCACGGGTCATCAAGATCGTGAGGAGCGAATTCGGCGCAAAAAGAACCGCTCAATCCGGAAAACGGCTGCAGATCTCAACGTTTTCATTGGAACCGCTCACACCATACTCACCAAGGACCTTGGTTTCAGGCCTTACAAAAACGTAAGGTCCATGGCGTTTCGGAGGCTACCAGCAAAAAGCGGTTGGATCGAGCTAAGAGGATCCTCTCTCGGCACGCTGGTCAGAGTTTGTTTTTTCGGACGAGAAACTGTTCGTGCTGCAGCAGCCGCACAATGTGCAAAATGACCGGGTGTGGGCGCCATCGAGGGACAGCATTCCTGAATCCAATATAAACATCCCTCGGTTCCAAAGAGCCGCGTCGGTGATGGTTTGGGGGGCAGTATGCAAACGTGGTAAGCTACCCTTGGTGTTTATTGAAAAAACGTCAAAATCAACGCGGCGTACTACAAAAACTGAGGTTTTGGAAAAGGTTGTTGCCCCCAGTCTCCGAAGCCTCTACGGCGATGAGCACTACGTGTTCCAGCAGGACAGTGCACCAGCCCATACGGCAAATGTGGTTCAAGCCTGGTGTCGGGACAATTTAACCGACTTTCTGGACAAAACTTTGTGGCCTCCCAGCTCCCCGGACTTGAATCCTCTCGACTTTTTGTTTGGTCCTATATGATGGCGAAGCTGAACGAATACAAGGTCAGCACTTTGGATCATTTCAAGACGGTAATTCTCAAAATCTGGGACGAAATGCCCATGCAGTCCGTGCGTGCCGCCTGCGACGCGTTCGAGAAACGTTTGAAGCTCGTTAAGGAGTACAAAGGGGGGATCATTCCAAGAGAAATGTTGTAAACGTTCCTTGAAAACATAGCTTTCAATAACATAAATCCAAAAAATAAAAAAAACATGTTTTCATTTTTTTAACAAATTTTGAAAGTGTATCCGAACTTATTGAACACCGTGTACAAGCAGCTTCCGGGACAGGAGTTTTATACGGCAATAGGAAGGGGAAAGGTATCAGATATTTTCAAGCACACGAAACTGTCAAAGTTCGCAAAGAAATATCCGGTTTGGCAAGCCATCTGTACCTGTGGCTTGAAAAGCAGAATTTTCATAGCTTCCGGGACTGTCAACAAAGAAATTTACGTGAAAGAGTGTTTGAATAAACGTCTGCTCCCTTTCCTGAAAAAACACGGTTGTTCCGTACTGTTTTGGCCGGATTTGGCATCTTGCCATTACGGTAAAAAGGCCATGGAGTGGTACGCCGCCAACAACGTGCAGGTGGTTCCCAAGGACAAGAACCCTCCCAACACGCCAGAGCTCCGCCCAATTGAGAAATACTGGGCTATTGTCAAGCGGAACCTAAAGAAGACCAAAAAAACTGCTAAGGACGAGCAGCAGTTCAAGGCAAACTGGCTTTCTGAGGCGAAGAAGGTGGACAAGGTGGCTCTACAAAATCTGATGGCAGGGGTCAAGCGTAAGGCCCGGCAATTCGGATTTGGAAAAGCGGAAGCCTAACTGAATATTTTTCCTGAATTTTATACTAATTGAACTTGAAAAAGAAATTTAATTTGATTTTTTAAATAAACGATTTCACCGATTTACACGCGTTTTCCCTTGACCAAATTTTGACCGTATCACCCTTTATGTGTCAATTATTTCGAGATCTAGGTAAAACAGTAAATTGACCTGCCTATTAGCGCCATGGAGTGATATATTTCGGAACTGTTGAGTCGAGCGTCTGGAAGCAAGAAATTTTTCAAGTTTCAGCTGATGGTGGAAGGACACAAACTATACTTCTTGGCAATCTCCGGAATGCTGGTTCTTTTCTTTTGTCCGTTTCAAATGCAAAACATTCACGTAACCGTGGCTTCCTCAGCAGTGCGGCATAATTCTTGTGGATTTATTGAAGTTGTTTCAAATTGCAATACTGTGTGGCATTGTTTACTACTCCATACTCTATCTTACCACACAGTTTATAAACTATATGTCCTTACCGTCTGAGTATAGCCGAGCACGATCTTAGGCTTCGTATTTTTTTCGAATAAATATAGAGCTGTAGATCAATACAATCTAACAACAGAACGTAAAACAACTCCGAGCTGTGCATTAAAACGTATCATCATACACTTTAATTTGACAGCTCAAATTTTCGATGATGAAACTAACAAACAGCGTTGCTAAATGTATCTGAACGAAAGTGTGCCGATGTGTTGCAAATTGCATCGCTCTATTTGACGGCACAGAAAAAAACTAATGAATATTAAAAGATGCGTGAAATTTCCCATCGTTCATTTGCAATTCAAAGAAAGCGTAAAAAACGAAATTGTTTGCAATTTCTTATACAATAGTCCTGATTTAATAGGTATCTGGCCTTATTTGACATGAAATATCCCATGAATTTGAAGCGATTATTTTTTTCAAATAGTTTAGAAATAGGCTAACCGTTAAGAAACCGCGTGGATTTAATAAAAGAAATCCTATTTGCTTGAATAATTGAGCAAAATATCCCCATTATCTCCGGACAAACAAAAACTGATTAAGTTTACTACGACCAGGAACAACCACATTTTTCCATCATCACGGAAAAAGTCAGCAACTGCAACGAGTTTTGCTTAATTTTTTATTCCGGTAACGGAACCTGGTGAAAGTTTTCCCGTTTGACAGCTAGCGAACGAAGACTTTAGCCAAGGTAGCTAATTCTTACCCTCGCTTCCAACTGATGGAGGGATATTTTTTCTGCTCCTGACACGCAATCTTAAACAACATCTTCGAGACAACTAGTTGTCCCCCCACGAATAGATTGCAGCACACGTCTGTCGTTTAGGGACGTTTAGGTTCATCTAGTTGGATGTTTTCGCAGAACTGTGTGCATGTGTGGAATACATATGAGAATCCCTAAATAGAACGACCAATGCAGGAGCATTACTTCTCAGGTAACTAGTAGGTGAGCTAGATTTGATGCTTGCCCTAACCTTAATGAAAAAGATTATTATCTTGCTCGATGCAGTCTACGAAGGGAACGGGTCGGAAGAGATTCATTTTTAAAAGTTCCTTTATGTTGTATTGAGTGTCCCACGGGTAAGTTTGCTCTGAGAGAAGATGTTGCTACCTCCACGAATAATAATTATAAAAAGTCAACATTAGTGAATTCTGAAAGAGTTGAACATAAATAGCAATAGTTGAAATTTCAGAAAATTGAAGAAGGCTCCATGAATGACTCAAAGAAAAAGATCCATAAGAAATATACCTTCTCTGCGGGAACACCCAAATCAATTAAATTTCCAACTACCGAAACTGTAATTGCAATTTGCACTTTATCAGCCGAAATTGCTCGATAAGCCAACTTTAGGTAATCGCATGCATGCTAGTAAATTGTTCATCATTCCCCAATCCAACCCAAACTGATAGTGCCACTTCTAGCCATATCAAATAGGAAAAAGCACCAGCTCCTTTCCAGCCCGGCTCCTTCCGCTGTTTCTCACATAGAAAAAGCGGAAATCGATTTCCGCTTTTTGCTATCTCACGGGCATAAAAGCTTCCCATTTCCCACCCACCCACCAAGTGCTTTCCAATCCGAACATAATGGAAACGAATCTGAACAAACGCACTCTGAGTGCTGACTTCCATGGATGGTGTAGGTGCATGAGCTCTCTCTCCCGGAGCGTTCCGGAACTAAATTAACAATTCAAATTATGGTTTTATGAAATTTCACGTTCGTTTAGAATATCCTGCCAAAGGTATGCGAACTGTTCGTGTGGTCTGCCCTCAGGACATACAATCTTCGATACGGGGCTCGCAACTATGTTGGTACGTTGTTTGCATTTCGCTGTGGGGTATTCGACGTGGTTGAAAAAGAGCAAGCCATGTCCTAGCCCACGTTTTAGAATGTCAATAAACGGAACATCGGATGTGCCGTGTTGATCGAGGTTATCTTTGGTGGAATGGATA
The DNA here is from genome assembly GCA_034211315.2 of Aedes japonicus. NCBI lineage: Eukaryota > Metazoa > Arthropoda > Insecta > Diptera > Culicidae > Aedes > Aedes japonicus. The sequence goes on along the minus strand of JASCZW010007037.1, from coordinate 46,640 downwards.
GTGATAGTAAAAGCATATCCATTAATAGATGTAAACGGAACTGCCCTAAGGTGTTCTTTTCAATGACCTTGTTCTTCGGTAATGCATGACATGTGCTTGGTGATTCGAGTGAATGTTTAGACAACAAATGCCATGTTGTTGAAGTGCTCCTGGTGAGTGATTTTGTAATATTTTGACAGTGATTTGTTTTGATAAAAAAAAAGTATTAATCGTAGAAAAGGAGCAAACACAGTGAAAAATGAGAGACGAACAAAACGTATTCTATACATTCCCGTGATAAATCCCACGTGGTTTGGTACGGAAATCGCTCAAAAATTGAAAATTGATGCCACGACAGAGCGTTTTTTGTACTTCATCGCAGGAAAATTTTTACTCAAAATCTGTACAGGAATAACGTTTTTCAAATGTTTTTTTCCTGGAAAGTGTGAGCTGTTTAATAGAATACCTGTAACTAGAAAATGAGGAGTACGATAGTATTTTCTATTTAATTCCATTACCATTATTGCTTATCTTGACAGATACGCATATTTCGTCTACAATGGGCAGACTTCTTTAGTGCCGTGTACTAATACTCGAGTTTGTTTTTATTTCATTGCGTCAAAATTCATCTTTAAAAAAATGTGTATGCATCAAGGAGTTTCAACATGCATCACTAAATATTGTTTTGCCGATGATGCCTATAAGAATGGGAAGCACGTGCATGAGCTGGTTATATACGAAGGTAAGACAAATGCTGACTTGTCGTTACGGGAACCTTCAAACCGTGCTCAAATGATCGAAATTTTTGACGGTCGACTGGTAACTGAGAAGTGATAAAAATCAGTTGACGTGCAGATCCCGTTGATGGCCGAAAGGTGAAGAGGATATTGTATGCATGATATGTACTTCCACCCATTGTAGCACAAAAAACTAAGTCCGACAGCAATGGGCTCCCCTCTCCGTTAGATCAAGCTTTAATCACCACTGATTATTCTAATCACGCCATTGTATGAAGGGCCAAAAAGAGGTTGAGTGAATCGATAGGCAACATCGCTTATACGTTTCCACAGGGATATAGAGAATCTCCTTCCAACTACAAGATTGAACAATTGGTCAAAAGAGCAAGCCATCTAACATGAAGATGCCCCAGAGTTGGCATTTCCCCTCTCCCTACCCAGAGTGCTTCAATCGGGTGCCCTGGTGGTCATACTCCATTAATCTGATATAAACAGTTCCAATTCCAAGTATAGTGCAAACTTTGTGTTTAACGCAAGTTTTGAGGTGGCCGGATTACTGTAGATACAGACCTTAAGGACCTAATTTGAAGTCGTTTAAGCGTAGGAGAGTGAATATTACATAAGTTTTCATCAGAGATTGTATAACTAAAGTTATCACTGATCTTAATGACTAATCATTGATTCTGTTTTAGATATCAATAAGTGAGTTCAAATTGTAGGATACAGTGTTTTCTAAAGTTTCTTGAAAATTTGACCATCTAAAGTTTTTTGAAAATTTGACCTATTCTCCTTTTTCTTTATTCAGACCTTTCTCCTAATGCTGTTCGGTCTAATGAACCATCATCATCAATGCAGTTTTTTAGTTTTAAACCTCTACCAAAAAAGTTGAACTGAGTTTTTCGAGTTTCAAGAAAATAGATATTTTGCTTTTTCTATTTTGTGGCAATGAGGTTGTTTTTTCTATCTTAAAAAAGGTCTTGCTTAAATGAATGTCGTAGTTTATCGTATCGCAGCCAGGAAAGCAGAGCAATTTGCATTTCCATGTTCCGAGTTTCCAATCGTAGTCCTTAATTTGTTGCCTAGGTTTTTGCCGATTGTTTCGGTTCGTATTAACTTCTGTATTATTTGTAACATCGAATTTTTAAGGGCGGCTAATTGGGCCTTCCCCAAAACCCTTTCTTGCCGGATGACCATCATGCACAGCACTGTTTAGAGTCCCACGCTGGCACAAGGACAGTGCTCAGCTGCTCCTAACATGGAGAACAGACGCTCAGATGGACTACATCCTTTGAAGAGGGCAGCCCCCCCCCCCCCCCCTTCCCTGTCAGCATATGACCAAAGGTCCCGCCGGGGTTGGTTACCCGATCTTCCCTATGGTTACTCATATCCCAGTCGGCACCACGGGGAGGTAGGGATAGGAGTTACCAGTTGCTGGGAGAAACTATTATCGTACACATCGCAACAATCGGTCCACTACGATGGGCTGGGCATGTCGTAAGAATTTTGGACGATAGCTCTGTGAAAATGGTTTTCGAAAACGAATCGACAGGTACAAGAAGAAGAGGCACGTAACGAGCAAGGTTGATCGACCAAGTAGAAGGCGACCTGCGGACCCTCTGCAGACAGCGAGGCTGGCGAGGTACAGCCATGGACCGATTACAATGGAAACAACTTCTGTGTACAGCAGAGGCCACGCTGGCTTTAGCCTGATTGGTAAAGTAAGGTATAAATTAATGTCATCGATTTTGAGATACCCAAGTAAAGAATTTTGAAAATTTTGAAGATCATCTACGATTTATTTCAGATATTTTATGTCCATAATATCAAGATGTCCATGGTATCAAATCAGAACCCATCATAAACCAGTTTCGAATAACTATTGGGGTTTCCCTAATTGTGTATTATATTGAATTCTGCAACTCTAGAAATTCGATGCACGACTCAAAAACGCTAAGTTTATTATGGGGTCAATTATAGAAGTTGAGTCGAGCAAGTCGACTCGACAGTTGTCACTGTCGAGCAAAATTGCGCATTACAGAAGCCGACTGAAACTGATAAAGTCAGCAACGGAACTCAACTGTTAACTGTAGTGTTGAAATTTTTCAAAATGTCTTTGAAATATTACATCATGCAGGACTTTCATCCATGTAACTGTTATTATTGACAGTCAAAGAATAAGTATTTACATTTTAACTTTTGATGTTTGAATTACTCTTATGGTTTTATTGTTCAGAAAATCTCATTGGAACGCTGTTCCGAAGTTACGATTTGAAGTACTTTTCTGGGAAGTTATTAATTAAAATGTGAACAAGTGTCGATTTCTATTTCAAAGATGAAGACGGCTTATTATCTAGTTGTCATCAATTAATGCGTGACGATACTGAAGCTATTGACAACCTGAATACTTTAAACAATAAGCACTTAAAGGTTGCTGTATAGATATGCTTTGATCAACCTCACGATTAAATATCGAAGTTTCCTGACCTCCTGGAAGCATTCAACCTGTATTCAAACCTGCTGATACCATAAATTGAAATTTTTTGCAGAATCGTGGAATTTTTTTTTGAATTTTTTGACGATTCGCTGAATTTTGGAGAATTCTCGAAACTGTTTTGATATATTGATAAACTTCTTGAATTTGTGTACACTTCTCTGTCAAACTTCAGGGAAGTTTTTTTATCGATCAACTCTCTCAAACAAGGTGAGATGACAACCAAGGAGTTGTAATTCCTACATTAGTATGTGTCCTAGCTCAAAGTACACTGTGAACGGTTGAGTAGATGGTGTTTACCATATTTTAATAAAATGTCATAAGCAATGAATAGTTATGGTCATTTGAATTATTTTCGTACAGACTGCTTCCTCTTTTCGTCAAATATTAGCTCCTAAATTTGAGGCAAACTGTTTCCTGATCTTCGACAATACTCTTTGCTAAACTTCTTGGCAGTCACTCTTGATTTGCTTGTAAATTTAAACCTAACAAGGTAGAGTTGCCAAGTTTTTTTTCTGAACTTTGTTACTATCTAAACTTCTGATGAGTGCTATCCAGAGCTGCAAGGACCGTTTCTGAAAAACTTTTGTGAAAGTTCGCTCTATAATTTGTTGAGAAATCTTCTTAAATTTGTTAAAAATTTGTTCCTGTACTTCTGAGAAGTCCTCGTCGGAACTTCAAGGAATTCTTCTTCTGAACTTTGGGAAAGTTTCCTGGATTTCTGAAAAAATCCTGCTTCAACTACTAAAAGGTAGCCCCTACACTTTTGTAAAGTTTCTTCCTGTTTTTAGCAGAAGCACCTACCTGAACTTCTGGGAATACCTGAACTTTGAGAAAGCCTCATTCTGAACTTCTGTAATGTCCGATTCTGAACTTCAAGAAAATTCTCTAGCACTTATGAGTAGTTCCAACTGAGCTTTCAGGAAATTTCCTTAGGAAACTTCTGGAGAGGCCTCTCCTGAACTTCAAAAGAAGTTTCTTTAAATTTTCAAGAAATTTTTTCATAAACTTATAGGTAGTGCCCTCTTGGGTTGGTTTTTATTGCAATTCTGGCAACGTTTTTCCTGAGTTTATTCTAATGAAACGTCTGGTAAGTCCCATCCTTAACTCCGAGGAAAATTTCACCAAAATTTTGGGACAGTCCTCTCTAGAATCTGTAGAAAAAGCTTTTTAAATTTGTTGGAAGTTTCTTTCTGTACTTCTAAGAAGTCTTTTTTTGACTTTTTGGGAAGTTTTTTCCTGAACATTGGAAAAATTTGTTCCTGAACTTCTGAGAAAACCTTGCTTAAAATACTAGGAAGTACTCACTATTCTTCTTGGAAGTACCTTTATGTTCTTTGAAGAGGTCTCTTCATGAACTTTGAGAAGTCCTTATTCTGGAATTCTGAAATGTTATCTTCTGAACTTTGCAAAACCTTTCTAGCATTTTTGGGAAGTTCTAACTAAACCGTGGGAAGTTTCTACTTCTGGGCCATTTGAATTTTCAGGGCGTTCTGAGCTTCGTGGAAGTTAGTTGCGATATTTTTGAGAAATTTTAGATTTTAGGATTTTAGATTTAGATAGTGCTCTGATTGGTTTCTTCCTCCTAGTTCACTTTGGGATAGTTTTTTTTCCTGGACTTCTGGGAAAGCCATCTTGAATTTCTGGGAAAACTCTAAAACCTCTGGAATCTTCCAAAATTCTAAGTTGTCCTGTCTCAAAACATCTTACTGAAGCTCCTGATTTTCAGGGAAGTTCTCTTCTCAACTTCTGGGAATTATGATCTTGAACTTCGAGCCAAGGCACATTGGTGATCCCAATAAATCGAGCTCTTGTTCAATTTCTTACCATTTCTGTTTAATGTTTATTGTTGTTATTATTCATCAACAGGCTGGGTGTGACCCCAACGATGTTAATCATTTAATTATAAATCTCAAAATTTACAGTTACACATTGAAGCATGGTCATAACATAAAAACATTCAATAATAATTAGTAAGTCTTGATCTCATAGTCCGTTATTACTGCCGGCAAAAAAAAATTAAAACCTTCGACGAAGCGCATCTCGTGGGATATGAAAATCAAAGACAGATGCCACTTTGTTCAGACGCTCTCTGTAGTCCGGAAATCGCACCTTGTACTCCACTCGTTTGTTCGATGCAGAGGCAGTATTAACATGAGATTGTTGCGAAGCGGTCGAGGTTGAACAAACAGGTTGATATGCCTTGGGAGAACCTCGCAATCTGTCTTTACCCTGCAGGATGTTGTTGGTGACGATCAAAGGATCTGTTTGTGTTTCTTCTAGTCCGGAGCAGGTCTAGGTTGATCAGTTGACAACGGTGTTCGTAGCTGGGTAACCGAAAAGGATCATTCCAAGGTAGTCTACGAAGCGCGAAACGGAGAAAGTGACGCTGAACTGATTCGATTCTCTCAGCTCCGTTGTTGTAGTTTGGGTTCCAAACCGCAGAACAATACTCGAGTATCGATCGTACCAGGGAACAATAGAGTGATTTCAAACGGAGAAGTTCTTAGCTATCCTGAATATGAACCCTAAGGTTCCAGACGCTTTGTCAACAATATATGTGATGTGTTGCCTGAATGATAGCTGCAAATCTAAGATCAAACCTAGGTCCTTTAACTTAATGGACGCGTTCGATTGACGAACCAAGCAGATCGTATTTGAACATAATCGGTTGCTTTTTTCGTGAAAACGAGATAGCGGAGCACTTGGGAGGGTTCACTACCATTCGGTTCATATTGCACCAACTGGCGAATGCATTCGGCTGACGTTGGAGAAAGTTGCAGTCATCAACCGAGCAGATTCGTAAATACATTTTGAGGTCATCTGCCTACGATAAGCGAGGACCTTCGATAACCAGATGCACATCATTGAAGTAGAGTATGAAATTCAACGGTCCCAGATGACTTCCTTGAGGTATACCTAATGTGGCGGAGAAGCTAGCTGATCTGCAATCTCCTATGGCAACCATTAGTTGGCAACCCGTGATATACGAGTGGAACCAACTCAGAAGATTACCGCTTACACCAAGCCTGTCGAGCTTACACCAACTGGCTCGAAAGCTTCCGATACAGCACTAAACGATGTAATACCTCGATAGTTATCCACGGCTCATTTGCTTCCCTTTTTATGGACAGGAAACATATGCGCAAACTTCTAGCAGGATGAAAATTTGTCGCTGGAGAGGGCCATGCAGAATAGACGATGAAGTGGAACTAACAAGCTAGTGATATACGTCTTCAAAAACGCGGATGGAACTACCCTCAGGTCCGAGATTGAAGGACGACTTGGTGAAGTCGCGGCCTTGGATATCATTTCCACGTTGACATCAATTGCGCCGAGCGTTTGACCGATTACAGGAACATTCATAGCTGCCAGGTAACATCATTGTCACTCAATAGCTCATCTGTGAATACACTGGAAAACTTGTCGGAAAACAGGCGGCATATATCTTGAGGAGTGGCACCAACTTCTCCATTGAATTCCATAGACGATGGGAGGCCAGACTCCCGACGTTGCTCGTTCACGTAGTTCCAGAAGGACTTCGGGTGCAGTTTGAGTTTGCGCTGAATGCCGCGTTGAAAATGTATAAAGCCATGGCGACTGACTCGTTGGTACATGCGATTTTGCCGCACATAGTGAAGTTTCAGAGGGCGTGCGATACTTCGTAAATCTATTCAAAGTTGCCCTTTCTATCGACTTCAACCGTCGTAGTTCGCTCGTTTGCCAGGGGCGCGAGAAACATTGCGATGAGTTCTTTTCGGGATGTGTCATGTCAATGACATATGCTAAGACATGTAATGTATTCGCTGCAGCCTCAACGTCTTCAGGATCACTAATATATTCCCAATCCATGTTAGATAACACATTTATAATGCTACGGTGGTCAGCAGCAGAAAAGTCGTCAAAATCGCGAACTAGTTGTTCTTCAACAGTGGCAATCAGAGGAAGGACGTGTGGAACTGGTTCAATTAATGGACAAGGAACCAAGGAAATGAATGGAGCATTGTCTTGAGTGCTAACGAAGCAGAAGTCTAGACTGCGGTTATTTTTGTTTACTACATAGTTGATTAGAGAAAGCATTTCTGCACTATAGTTGTCTAGAAGATCAATAGCACCTGCATGAAATGTAGAATCGTCAGGATCTGGATATAGAAATCCGCTATGGGATGGCCTCCACGAAACGCCAGGCAAATTGAAGTCGCCGAAAACGAATATCTCATCAACTGGAGTCGCACTCTCGATAACTGAGTAAACAGACCGGCAGTGAGTATCAATGAGATCATAATTCCGAACTCGATCAGGTGCAATATACAGGGCGCAAAGAAATAGTGTGCGATCACCTAGATTGACAGCCATCTAAACTTGCTTCACACAGCTCCATAAATCGTTCTCGATGGCCATCGCCTCCAATCCACAGCGGACAGCAACAAGAACACTTCCACCAATTTTTTTCTGGCTGTTACTGAAATTTCTATCGCAACGAAAAACTTCACAGTCAGGACCAAAAACCTGACTGGAAAGCGTTCGGGAATCGAGCCAAGTTTCGCACAGGACAATAACGTCATAGCTAAGATCCGATACAGCTAGTCGGTACTCTTCGACATCAGAATTCCTTTCACCGGCGTTTTGGTAATAGATCATGACGTCCTGCTTACGGCACGGAATCGAGCAACCGCCCAAAATTCTGAAAATTTGATCAGTATTAGGCGGCGAATGCTCAATATAATGATTGTACTCGCCTGTGGAAGCAAGCTGGAAGTCCACAGATCCACATCCAGCCACAGGTCTAGGACGACTATGCTGAACGCTGGTATTAATCGGCATGACTGGACTAGAGGGACCAGGGACTTCCAAAATGCAGTCTATTATGGGTCCCAGATTTAAACAGCAGGGAAGAGGATGAACATTGACAGCATCAGATACCATTTGACTTGGTTGTTCACTGGAAGTCAGGAATGCATCAGGAACAGAATTACTAGGAAAACACACATACTTTCCTGTAATTTGATTTGTTTTTGCCAAAATAAAATGTTTTTTTTTTTCTGAAAACTCACCTGCAAAAAAAACAATACTTACCTTGCTCAGTCAATTACCATGAACCGATGAGAAACGTATATCAAAATAAACTCTTCCACGACAAAATGTGACGGATCAGTAGCTAGCTTCCGAGCGATCGATTGAGTCGACCAACTCGACAAAATTTCGTCGATCTCGACATCTGTAATCAGGGGGGCAATCATTAGGGATGTGTCGAAATGAGGTTGCGTTGGAATCCAAACTATCTACGACGCTGGTTTCGATCCAAGTGAACGACGTACATTCGCGTACATTCTCTGCAGTTCCTATCATACTCACGCATACCCAGCGGAGTATATGCAGCTGAGCTACACGCACACATCGCTGTCAAGCGCAATGTTGTCGCAGACGCTATTAGCTGTAGTTAGATTCTGTAATCAAAACACTGATTCAAATAATCATTTGCATTTGCCAGGACTCTACAACATGGATTTCAATATCAATGGATCAATCTATTCTGTTCAATCAACACTTTCAAATTTGCGCATCGTCACGTCATTATAGGACACGAAGCGAGTGTGAAAGAGTTAGTTGATTTGTTCTGTCATGCCTGTCGTGCTTTGGCATTGATCGATTTGTTTTGGTGGGAAATATTTCGAGAAAGATTTTTCATTAGGGCCTAACTGACAAATGTTAACAATAATTTCTTCCGCAAACTTCTCGTAATGCTAAATCTACCCATGTAAGCTTCCAATTCTATCGAATAGGACTCTTGTTCTTCGAAATGGCTGTGGTAGATTAATGAGGCAAGTTGCCAAGATCGACAAATTCAAGGAAGAAGCAATTGTTTACGTTTGTCAGTTAGGTTCTAATGAAATTTTTTTGTCGACTTCAGTTGTCAGATGTCCAAAATTGTAAAAATCGTGTGCATTATGATGCATCTAGATGTTGTTGACAGCGACGCAGAGTCCCTGTCTGTAATAGCAAAATTGATCAGTACAGCAAAGTGACGCCTCGACTCGATCTCTATTATTGGCCCCTGTGATCCTTCAAACTAAACAATCATTCTGAATTCGGGATAGCCAAAACAAAAATCAATCAAAACTGTGATTGTGTGCGAATCAATAGTTCACACACTGCTCCCTGGAAAACCTAAATTCCTCCTGCAGAAAGTAAATATCGACGGAAAACGCACTTTCTGGCTCAAGGCAAGCTCACTCAATTGGAACTCGCTGTAAACATGTTTTTCTTGACACAAATTGAAAATAAAATGTTTATCTCGATTCGACTCCATTCGAAAGCACGCCCAGCAGCAAGCCCACCCACTCATACCATCGCAATATGGAAAGCGCATGTACCAGCCAACAAGAATTCTCGAACCGCTCCTGCTCCTACACATCGTTTGATGTTTTTCGTGGAATATAGAAGCAGGAAAAAAAGCTCCCACGAATGCTCTCTAATGGTTCATTCCAAAATACAGCGAAGGACAATCCCATTAGGATGAATATCATCTTCGAAGAAACGGAACTTTCGAATACTTCGACCTGATGCCCACTGTAAGGCAACAACATCCACTTGGATGCACCATTAGCGAGGAACGGCGAAATCCAATTCATTTCGGCTGCGCACAAAAACTCCCAACCATATCTTCTTGCAGGCTTGACCTGATTTCCCGAGAGTTGGTCCTCTAGTTTCGTGTTGTTTTTTTTTTTCGTCGGTCCCCTTGAATGTCCGTGCCACAACAGCAGGTTGGCAGCCACCGTTGTTGGCGCGGAAAATTGAATTAGGACTTGTGTGCGTCTCTTGAGTTCGGATGGCGACGACGGCGGAAAGCAAAACACAAAACGCACATTGAAGCACTTTTCCTGGTTTTGTATGCCTTCCACCGACTACTACACTACACTACACTGGAAACGGTGGATGGTGGAAAAAAAGGAAAACTCAGGGAAACACAACATTTGTCCAATGGCGTCCACCCGTTTCCGCGTGCTCCGCCGTTGACGTTGCTCCATAAATTCATAGAACAAACAGTGCAAGTCGACGGAGAGTGGTGGGAGTGGCAGTGGGAGTACGGACCCATTTTTCTCGGTTCGGAGTTTGGGACACACAGTTTCCATATTAGTGCGGAAAAAGCAACGAAAGAAAAAAAAAATAGAATCATTCCGAACGTAGGACAGTTGCTGGATGCTGCTGCCTAACGGGTGTCACACCGTCGTTCATGGCTGGATAAGTCATGCGAATTATTCCGCACTGTTTGGACTATCCGAAGAACGCTCGGTCGCTTCGTCGGTCGTGGATGATGTTGCTGATTTTACCTTTTTTATTTTGCTGAGCTTGCAATTACGTCTACGACAGGTTGGTGATGCTCATGTTTGGCAGAAATACCTATAAGATAAGCAGAAAATGCGGCACGAAGTCGGTGGCGTAGAAATTAAGCAGTGGTGGTGATTTGAGAGAAGTGAATCTTCTTTATTGAATAGAATTTAAGCTTCTATAGAAATTCGGTAGGGGTTGATTATGGTTTTAGCAAATCGTTTCGGAAATAGTTAAGTCAACACATAACGATAGTTGAGAATCTGGTGAGTCTAAAGAAAATTTGATTTAATTTAAAAAAAAACACATTTTGGAACTTGAGGGAGTGTTGGGGGAGTGAACTCAAGTTTACCTAAATCAAGCTGAACAATGCATTAGGTCCTAAGTAACATTGAGAGACTCTCTTCACCGAATTTCTCTTTGCGTTCCTACGGCTATATAAAAACATGTTCAATTTTGAACACACAGGACGGTAATATAATTAAAAATTCAAGACGTCAAAAACATCACAAATCGTTTGACAGACAAACTTTTAACGAAAGAAAAAGTCGACGTACAAAATCTTTCAATGTTACTTAGGACGTAATGCATTGTTCAGCTTGAAATGATTCGAACTCTACAACTGAGATATTCATGACAAAAATATACAATCATATCACCGTCATCATAGTTAGAAACTGCTAGCAAGTTATTTATGATATTCTATTAGGGAAGAGTGAATGGAGATAGTAATGGAACCAATGGTATTTACACATCCCCTGTGTCATCGTTGGGACAACACTTCATAAAATTTGCAATTTTTCCCAAAATTTTACAAAATCTTCTGATACTTTTTAGAGGCTTTCCTAAGCTTCCCAGAGAGATGCGCAGAAGACTCCCAAAATTTTCTAACTTCCAAATATCCCAAATAAGATGCCCATGAATTATTTTATTTGCATATAATAGAATATTCCGTAATATTACTATTAATTTTTCACTCTTTCTCAGACATTTTCTATTTTTTTTCTTCACAACATCAGAAGTTTTACATAGCTTCAACTGATGTTCAGTATTGACTACTATAAGTACTTAATATTTTCCAGAAGCTTATTAAAACTCTTCAGAAGTTTAAATTGGTTGTATTTTATAACGTTTTCCTGAAGTTCTCTTAAATTGACAAATTTCCCCATTGTACCGAATCTCACAAAAGAAGGTCTTAAAGCAGACACATAGGAAAAAATAATGGGTGAAATTTATTAAACTTGTTGGAAGTATTGAAGCTCTTTTGGAACCATTTGGAATTTTCTGAAAGTTTTGGAAAACGATTGACGAGAATCGTAAACCAAACTGGAACTGTTGGAAGCGAATGTTCTATGAAGTTTAAAAAAAATTAAGACCTTTTTTTGTGAGGAAGAATTCGATGGGAAAATTTGACAATTGTACCTGAAGTTCAAACATTTACCTTGCAAAAATCACATGGAAGTTCGTTAAAAAAAAATCATTATTCCTCAAAAGTTTTCGAGTTTTTTTCCATGAAGGTTTCAAAATTACTCTGTTCAATTATTTATATCGCATTAGAGTTTTGCCAAACTTTTCAAAGCAATTTTGCTAGGCTGCCAGATGATTAACTTTATTCAATTATATCACGTTGGATTTTCGCCATTTAAGAGTTTCAATCATCTAACATCAGAGATGGCATTTTGCACTAATGTTCGCTAGCGCGTGAGATTTGTACCTTCTCAGAGAATACAACTATAGCTTCACCGCAGATAAAGACTGAAAGTGCTCCTTTATTCGGTGATAAATAGACAGAGTGGCGGTGATGCGCCGGTGATGGGATTGCTTGGAGTGAGTGAATCGCTCCATCTTTCAAACGATCACTACTCACGTGCGCTCATCTGTCTTCGCCTACGTGCTCTCGCCATACAATCACTGACGCAAAGTAACACTGTATCAGACAAGTGTGTACGCCTCGACTCTCGTAACTTGAGAGCTCTTCTTCTCACTCTCGAGCAACTCGAGCGTAGTGTGAATAAAAACCATATTTCTCCACTCACATCCGCTACCCGCATGCAAACACGGGGATGAATCTGAAACAAGAGAGAAGAGTTCTCGTTGAGATAGAAAGAGTGTGTGGAAAAAATGAAATCTCTCTCTATCACACTGAGGATATGAACATCACTGTCACTGCGGAAGAGGCAAATAGTGGCGGTTCATTATTACTATGTATCATTATTAAGTATTTCTTTACAACATCGTTTTATTTCCATCATATCGTGACCTTCTACATTTCGCGTACAACACTTGAAGTCATTTCTGCAATCTTATTTTTCCATTCATGTCCATTAAATAACGCAGAAAATACACCTGTGAAGGCTTTTTGCACTTATTACTGAATGTGTTTTTCATTTCCGGTTTGAAACTGAACTTTTTACTAATTCTGAGCTGATCCAATCCATGCGGCGCTGTGCGCCAATTGGCTAGTGTCGGATGCGAGTCAATCTATGTCGTAACTTCATCATTATTCGATAACATCAGTTCATTTGCTAATATTGTTACATTGATTTTACTTCATAGACTGATTTCAAACGTAACGTTACTTTTATTTGCCCATTTGTTCTTAATTCCCTTCCAAATCAGCTCTTCTACTCTAACTCGGGGAGCAATAATTATTAGGCTAGCAAATATAAGAGCGGATTGCTGTTTACAATCATCATCATGGCAACATTCCACTTACAATGCAAAATGTTGGTTGTCTAAAATTGGATTTATCAGACTTTTTCAGGATACCTCAAATCCAAGATTTGAGGCTAAATGCTTTTTTTTTTTATTTACGACGCTTTGCACCTGAGTGCATTTATGTCGGGATCGAACAAAGTTTGAAAGTTTGCTTCAGCGTGTGAACCACGCAACCCTACATTTAACGCCTTACATAATGTCTTGCGACTCCGTGGTCGCCAGAATGGAGCTCACGTTTAATAGATGCGAGATGATTGTAGTGAATTGTCATTTACATGGAAATGTATAGACTATTATATGAATAATTCATGGGAATAGGACGGACCATCAAGGCACCTGATTGAAGAACCTCTGGTTGGGGAGAGCGTTGGGGCAAGCCAACTTCCCATTGTTAACAGTTTTTTTATACCCCTTCTGCCCAGGGGAGTAGAGAAATTTTCCTTAACAAAAAATTCGTGGTCCAGACCGGGAATCGAACCCAGCATCCTCCAGGGCTTATGGTGTTACTTTGTAGCTGTCCCCAACCAACTGAGCTAAGGAGACCCCATTACATCGCATATATTTCCCTTAATTACATAACTTATTTTTTCAAATATATGTTTGTAATCGTTCAATACCTCACTCTTGCATTGTGATTAACTTCTGTCAAACTTTGAATACGTCTTTTGGCATTAACATATTCTTTTTTTGGCAATCTGACTGTGTTATTTCAGTTTGCAACAAGCGTTCCGAAGCTCTAGCGTTAGATAGCATAATTTATAAGTATCCTCACCGCCTCTTACAAATAAGTGTAGTTCAAGTTTTGTTACGTCGTTTGATTCGATTATGGATTTAGCAGGTATAATTTCTTAGTGATCTGAAAATCTAAATATTAAAACATTAATGTACTCCATACAATTAATTAAACGAAGTATTAACCTGTTGTTTGTAAGCCTTGAATTTTTTTTATCTGCGAAATTCAACATGTCATCAAACAAGCACAATCCAATGAGATTGCTATCAAAATACTGCAGATATAAAAATCCTTAATGAACTGATTTTGCAACTTCTTCGTCAACAACCTTGTAGATTTTGAGCTTTATTTGTGGAATTAAGTTCATGGTTTTTAGGCACTGCAACACAAGAAGAAAGAAATCAATTTTTCAAATATTCTTGCTCATTGAATACATTTATTCGTGTTAAGTCATGTTTAGTGGTCCTTTAGGTTACACACAAGCGTGCCGTTGAAGAAACATTTTGTAAGAAAAAAAAACTTTATCTCCATCCATTTTGTATAACTACGGTTCTGGTTGTCGTATGTCAATTCTTATCTTTTATGTTGAGGTTATATTTCTTGCATTGTGATAGGTGATTGTTTGTATTGCTCTTGGATTTTTTCGTTGATTATGTTTTGTATCGTTTTTTTTTGTGTGAGTTTTTGTAGGAAAGTAATTTTTTGTTGCACTTCCTTGTCGCCTATCCTGGTGTTAAGCAATTGTCATAATTTACTTAACTTAAAAAAATATGATATTTTAACCCATTTTCCATTCAAATTCTGAATTATTTTTCAAAGGACCACCCTAGAGGATTGAAAGTTAGCAAACCCTAATGAAATATCACGAATTTAATAAAGAAAATTGCCGTCGATGATGAAAAAAGTGTAAAATATTGTTGCTCATTCCATTCAAGTTCCAATTTCTTGGATTGTTTTTTAATTTTTGACGAAAAGTATCGCTTTTATGAAAATAAGTGGGCCACCCTAATGGAATACCGCACAGATGGAAAGAAACATTGAATTTTCTGCGTTATCTAATGCACATCAATGGAATGTTAGATTTGGCAGAAACTAAAGAGATATTTCATGTAAATTTATGCAAGATAACGCCTGAATCATTGTTGTATGGCGCATGAAATATTGCAAACAATTTCGATGCTTGCGCCTCCTTTGACTTGGAACTATACGAAGGGAAATCTACGCACTTGTTAAATTAATTATTTTTTCTGTGCACATTTTACCTGCTGACAATGGCTAATTATTATTTGAGAGATGTGTCGATGTTATTATCTTCTTTATTCCATTGAAATTCAATTTCTTTTTAAAAAAAAAGTCATCCTAAACGACCACACTAATGGAACGTCGGCTATTGGCAACGAAGAGCGCCTGTTGCTGAATGGGGTGTACACTGTGGAAAGTCCACCAAGATGCCCGACCCTGAATGCTAATCGGACTCAACAACCTACACTGATTGACGGCGATTGAACCGAAGTTGGGTGCCCCTGGTGAACCAATTGCAGTTCAGTGTAAAGTAGATGCTGTCCTAGGATTCCATGGCTCGATACCCAACAACGAACAACCAGTCGAATTGGAAACCGGTTTGAAACCTTTCCAAACAGTTATACAATCACTGCTAGCGCAGACTCAGCTTGAGAATAAAGAATGAGAGGGATAAAGAGAGAGAGAGAGAGAGAGAGAGAGAGAGAGAGAGAGAGACGCTCAAACAAAAAGGAACGCTTGAAAGAGACATTAAGATCGGATAAAGAAGGGGAAACGAACGACGGAGGTTACTCGACTTCGCTTCGCTCATTCCATAAACTTTCGACGATTCGTCCTATGGACCGATTCACAAACCGTGCGTAGTTGGATCGGTTCTGACCAGAACAAATTTAAGCAATTCGTTGCCTTTCGTATCGGTGAAGCAGAGCATCCTCGGTGAAGGATCTCACGAAATCTACCGACAGGCGCTGGATCCCGTTCAAATTGAATGCAGCGGATATTTTTACGAAGTGGGGTAGAGGTCCACCGCTGGAAAACCATGGTCCCTGGTTTTCCGGTCCCCAATTCCTGCTAGATCCTGAAGAAAGGTGGCCCGCTAAAGCAGCAAAAAAGGAAGGAAGAAGGACGAGCCGTTGTCACACGGCGGCATTGGTAGAAAAGGTTATCTATAGTGCAAGATTTTCGAGATGGACAAGATTACTGCGAAGTACGGTGAGTGAGCTGTGGTTCATAGAGAACTGTACAAGAAAGAAGAACGGCCAACCTTTGGTAACGTCCAAAGCTACAGCGAAGCAAGTGTCGATGATCAGAGTAAAGAGACTGACGATTTTGAAACGTGCTGTGGAAGCTAGTGCAGAGCCAGATCTTTCCAGATGTAATGACGATACTGATTAAGAAACCAGGAGAGGAACGGAAATCAGCCACTTATACAGATCCAAAAATCTAGCAGTAGTTGCACTAGCCGATGCCTCTTTTGGACGGAAACGGTGTCATGCGAATGGATTGAAGAATTCAATCATTCAATCCCGAACTCATGACTTTACAAGGAAACTGATGTTGCACCATCACGAGAAGTTCGCTCACGCATATCGAATAGCCATCGTGAACGAGCTTTGCCAAAAGTTTCATATTACCAAGTTGCGCGACCGAGTCATTCGGAAATGCATCAAATGCAAGGTTCTGCGTTGTCGTCCACGTATTCCTATGATGGGTCCTTTGCCGGTACAGCGAATTTCCCCGCAAGTACCACCATTCTTGGACCTATCGAGGTAACAGTCGGCAGAAGAATTGAGAAAATTGGATACCGCTCTTCACCTGTATGACGATCAGAGCTGTTCATCTAGAAGTAGCTCATTCTGTATCCTCGCAATCGTGTTTGATGGCAATCAGAAGGTTCATTTGTAAGCATGGTTGCCCAGAAGAATTTTTTTCTGATAATGGGACAAAGGGGCCTGCAAGGAGATGATGAAGCGTGTTGAACAGCTGAAGCTGTAAGTAGTGTCACCACCAAATGGAATGTCAACCTCCTGGAAAGCCGCATATGGGCGGCATTTGGGAAAGGATGGTACGGTCAGTCAAGGAAGCAATGGCGGTGTTGAATGATGGAAGAAAACTCACCGACGAAGTCCTAATGACAGCGTGCAGTGAAGCGGAAGACATGCTCAACACGCGACCTTTGACTTCGAAATCACTGGAACTATTGGAACCCGAAGCCATGACTCCCAATTACTTCCTACGTGCGTGGAACAATGCGTGGAACAATGCACACTCTTCATCCCGGATGGTCCAACAGAACTGGCTGAAGCGTTGAGGAACTTGAACAAACGATTACAATACTTGGCAGACCAAATGCGGGAACGATGGTATAAAGAGCACCACCCACTATCAATCAGCGCACCAAGAGGTTTGACGATCCGAGGAGTCTTCGAGTTGGTGATCTAGTATGTGTGATAGATGGTAAGAACTGGAAGAATTGTACCATAGGTGTTGTTCGTGAACATACGCTCCAAGTGAAGGCAGCAGCATGCGAGCAAGAGCGTGCATCAACTACACCAACAATTGCAGCAGCGAGAGCGTGAGTTCCGCGAGTGCAAATGAGCGCCCGTGAGTGCACCGACCGACCGACCGACCGACAACCGTCATCATCATCATCATCGTCTCCCGTTTCATCGTTTCCCAGCAAGAAAAATGTTAGAGTTAGACGTTGTTAGATCTTCGTTAGACGTTACCAACATTAAGCTTTTAGCACAAGTTGCATACTTTCAGGAGGTTTTTTTTTCGGAACATACCATTTCAAAACATCGAGTCGAAGTCTGATGACATAAGGAAAATTGTGCCAAGATGTTTTGGAATACATACAGATTTTACACCTCCGTCACTTTGGTGGGTGCTCGGCCTAAAGCTTCACGATATGACTATAGTAGGATTTCAGTGCTGCCAAATCATCTGTTCATGTGCTTTTATAATTGAATTGCTAGATTGAATTGATGATAAATAATTTACGATAATAATAATACTAATTTTGTCACATTCATATTTGATCCCCATAAGGAATATTCCCTATTTTTCAGGTCTGATACATTGTGTTGAAAATCTGAATTTGAACAAAGCCTTTGATAGCTTGAAACGCTAATTCTCTAGTAATGTTTCGTAAAGCTTGACAAGAAAATCATGTGTACTGAGCAGTTACAATTTATCTGTAAATTTATGCACCAAACCTTAGTGATCTACAAATTTCTTTGACTTACATGCAGCATCTCTGAAAAAATATATTTCGACATTATTCTATTATATCTCTACTCTTAAAGAATCAATTCAGAAACTTGATGCAGAAGTTACAAATTTTTTAAATAAATTTGATTGCTTGAAAATAGAAGAAAAATTAGTATTTTCCATTCAATTTCAATTACCTTTGCTTATCTTGACAGATACGCGTATTTCGTCTACTATGTGCAGACTTCGTCAGTGTCTCGTTTTTAATATGTAATTATTTCGGCGATAATCAAAAAAATCATGTTGCTATCATGGTTAACCGGCTTATTTCAAAGCAACTGAGACATTATTAATCAATTGACAGCTGTTCACTACCGCTTAAATTTTGATTTACTTTACTTTTTAGACATTAGTACTTTACTGATTAAGCTAAACAGATAATCTCAACGATCGCCGGAAGATCTAAATTCGGATAAATTGAACCAAAAGACCAAGAAATGCAATCTTAATGTACAGAAAATAGTCACACTTTAAGAACTAACTGTTCACATAGATAAAATATAGGTTTAACAAGAAAACCGTAGACCCAATTTTAGGTAAATATTTGATTCTTTACAACTATCGCCTGTTGTATTGAAAACTTAGCAAAAATGTTGTTATTGGTAAAATTTTCAATGTATTAGTTTCGGTTGTATGAACCTTGATGTTGTTGCTTCATGAAAAAAGCATATTCTTTTCTGAAGTTTTATCGATGCATGATTTACTCTGTTTTTTAGCCTTTTCAGAACTATCAAAATATTTATGCATACGTAATTCAGCGTTTCAATGTTTTATTAATTTTATTCTTTTATTATCGAGATTTTCAGCCCTGGGCTGGTTCATCTCCCGTCGTAGTCACTCAAATACCGTTTGGGTATTTTTGTAACCTATCCGGGGGTGAGATACGAACTCGCGACTTTGGCGTGAAAGGTATGGATGTCAACCTTGCCGGGGTCGCCTCCATCGTTTCAATAAAAAAAACAGTGAATATCAGATTTTTTTTTGTACACAATTATTTTATATTCTCTTACGTAGAAATTTAAATAATTGGGATATGGAAGGAATCATCAGAGCACCCGGTTGATAGAAATTGGATGAAGAGAGTGGGAATGCCAACTTCCCGCCGTTTATAATTTGTAAAAAAAGGGGTCTTCTTCCTACAGATAAGGGCATCCTCTTGTTCCATAGCTCGCATTTTGGACCAATTATACAATCTTGTTGTTGGATTAAGTTTATACAAACCTAATTTTAGTTAATACAATAATTATTGCGAATTGGCTTATTCGACTTGTTGTATTGGACTTCGATTTTTATGTTTTCGCGGGTCGTGTGAAAGTGTTTCTTCTTACGGGTCCATCCCTTCGTTTTTGGCCCTTCACACAGCGCTACTGTGACCTTAGACCGACAATTTAAATTGATTTTGCTTTTAAGTGGAGCTGCATACAAGACAAGGATTTAGAAATGATGGTAGCTACTTAACACGTATACATGACTGTACAGAAAAGATTTAAAATTATCATGTCAAGTCTTTCTAATAATAAAATTTCATATTCTTAAGAAATTCTAGTGCGCGTTACTATACCTGGGTTAAAAATAATCGGTTCACCAATATAAACATGTCTGCCTTGATGATTTTTATTAATTTATATTGATAGAGTTACTCAGTTAAGTATCAGTGACTATTGCTGTTAATTTAGTCATGAGTGAATGATTGATCATTAGGCAGAATGCCATTAGACCCACCCCGAATAGGCCGCGCATTATAAGGTTGAAAAGAAATGGATTGCTTTGCCAAAAGACAGCAAAATACAATTACACCACATATAAAGTTAAACGTAAAACTTAACTAGAATTAACATTACTTTTACCTTGATGTAAGTATATTTGTAAACATAATCTCTATTATATAATTTTCTTATATTGAATCAAAATGTTTTGGTTCAACTTTTGACACTGTTAGTCAATTTTGTGTCTTGTCATGCTGGTTTTGCAATTAAAAACCTATTTTATAGAGTCAAATTTTGGTAAGGTTGTGCTAAGATTTGTGGATTCCCAATTAAACTTGACATTTCGAAAATTAATTAAAATATTCAATCAAAATATCACGAATGAGAAAATTTTTGAGTTTTATTATCCTCAAGCATTACTATTATTTATAATTGATCTTAAATTGGTCTCACAATGTTTTGCTCTTACTTTAAAATCCAAGACGTAAGAGTGAAATATTGGAATTTTAAAATTATATTCGTTATTGAGTATTATTTGAATTTGACAGTGAATATGATTCTTTTTATGTATCAATAAGGGCAATGCACTGTTATTATTCGTTCACAATTCAACGTTTATTACTTGATACAGCCTTTCTTTATATCAACATTCATACATCTAGTTTTTACTGGTAATAATATGTTTGAAATTTGTGTTCAAGAGACTCAATATCACGTAATATAGCTTTTTGTCTGGATGAGGCATTACATAATGTTGTAAAATTGATCAAGAGCTACAGTTTCATCGTACTTCACATCTAGCTTCACATTCATAAATTTAGTTTCTGAAACAGATTATCAGTAAGGGAACATCCATTAATTACGTCACGCAAAAATTGACTTTTTTAAACCCCCCTCTCCCCCTTGTCAGATTTTTGTATGGACCTCCAATTTTTTTTGTATGGATCGTCACGTTTTCACAAACCCCCCTCCCCCCTTACTGTGTGACATAATTAATGGACCTTCCCTAAGTGTACCCAACCCGAATAAAAATTTACATCAGGCTGATGTCTGATTTCAATGTCTACATCAACATGAAATTCAAATGTACATCTTACGTTTAACATTAGAGAACAGAACGATTTCGCTGTATTTAGGCAAAGTAACATGATGTTAACATCAGACATTTTCAAACAAAAATTTTTCTATTCCAATGTCCCTTCGATGTCATCATTTTTTAACTTTTGACATGCAAACAAAATGTTTTTGTTTTAAGGTATCAAAGCTTATTGATGTTTTCAAATGTATCTGAATAAAACAGCATAGTCAAAGGATTTTTGATTTTTTCAGATGTATTAGAGATTATAAATAATTATCTTACATATGTTTTCAAGTGTCGATTTGTTTCAATTAAAGATATGATGTATGATGCATTCAGTTGTAGAAAAACGTGACTGTGTACGTTTCCGGATGTTTTCAGTTGTAGATAAAAACATTAAAACCAAATAATCTGTTAGACTTAGATAAACTTTTATTCGGGTGTTGAATAAAGTACATAAAGTAAGCATGCACCAATATCGCCAAAACATATACGATTCTAATATCACATTTAATTATAATCTCTTCGGATATGTACCGATATTTTAAGCGTACAACATTTTACATCTATAAGAACATGGATTTCAACGCAACGTGTGATTGTTATGACACAGGATGTAACTTTTCATTCTTATGTTGTAAGAAGTTTTCTTATGCTATAGACTTGCATTCTTTTACAGTAGAATGAAGTTTATTTCTAAGGTAACGGCCAATTCTAATGTCATCAGATGTGTTTAGATGTCTTACGTACACAACATTTCATGGATACAAACCGTTTGATTTTCATGTAATTTTTTATTCTAGTTTTATAGGACGTGTTCTGATGTTAAATTTACCATCATCAATACGTTTGATTTTAATGTGAAGTTTAAATATGTTGTATTTATATGTACTAGGGTGTAACTTCGAACTCTGAATACATATGGAATACGACAACCCACATTGAAATTACGACTACTATTAGCAGATGTGCAATAATCTAGCAATAAAATACTATTATTGCTGATATTACGTTTTAAAAAATGAAGAAGATGAAATATTGATCTGATATCTCAACCATCGAGAATTATAAGTGAGTACTCTTCATTGAACGTTGTGCGAAGAATTCATGCGCAATTGAGACAAACGATTTAAAGTTAACGCGCAGTTCTATTTACGTTTTCACACACCTCTTCCAATAGTGTATCGCGCAACGCATAATATTGTATCACAAGATAATTCATATTTCTTTTGACACAATATAAAGATAATTGAAAATAATTATGGCAACGCTGGCAGCTAAAGCTCGTATGAATTACGACGCAGATGTCGTTCTTGTTTTGTTCCTGTGATTTGCCTCAGTCGGTAAACTCGAATGATTGGCCTTGCCAACGCAAGAAGCGGGTTGGCGAAATGGTGGATGCTGCTTGAAAATAGGTGAGTAATCAATGTATTATGGTTGATTGTTTTCACTCTGGTAACATTCCAAAAGTACAAAGTTTTGTGTTTAATTAGCAGAGTGTCAACTAACGACCATAAAACATTGATTGCAAATCCTAATATAACGGGGTCTAACCACCAGTATTAAATTACGCCTAAATGAAGTCTATCATGAGACTTATTTTTAAGCTTTTTAATCCAGTACGTCTAACATTCTGTGTCAGATCTGTCTAACAGACGTCTAACATTAGACGAAAGTTAGACAAAATGTTCGACGAACAGTCTAACGTGTTCGACTAACGTTAGACTTATGTTAGACTAACCTTTCTTACTGGGTTCGTTCGCCAGCCTGCGGGGTGATGATGGTAACACACACGTCGCGTGGCCCAGGGTTGCCACTTGTACAGATTTATCTAGATTGACACAGATTTTTTTCATTTATTTTATACAGATATCTGTATGTAAAAGTTACAGATTTTTGAGAAAACCAAGATTTTTAAGATTTTTGACAATTCCTTGTCCACTTGAAAACCTCAAATTTTAAATATAAGTATAATTTAGGATCCAAATTTTTATCAATACTACTTTCAGTGTGCTGTTTTAGGCCTAAGAAGCATAATAAAACATTTGACACTTACACTACAGTGACAAATGACAGTCTGAAAGTCAGTGTTGTGTTTGTGCCTCGAAATGATTTCTCCCTAATATTTTAAGATAATTTTTGAAGAAAATTTTATAGAATTTCTCAAAGATTCTTAGACATTCCATCTAGCGCTTCTATGGGTTTTAATCAGACGTTTGTAGGCAATCCTCCAGGGATTCTTTCAGAAGTTTCTTTTGGCATTGCATCGGCAGTTTTACCAAACTTTCTTGTAACGAAATGTTTGGAGGAATCCCTGATCTTGTGAAGCTTTGTGATTTTAAAGGAATCTCTCGAGGACACCTGAAAGAACAACTAAAAAACTATACGGTTATTCCTAAAGTAATTCTTGAAGAAAATCCGGATATGCTGGAGATATCTTGAACATTTTTTTGCATGCATTCTATAATCTCATGTATTTATATAATTCTTAACTTTAAAAAAATTCCGCAATGTTTTATTGTAGAATCATTTTTAAAATTTTGTCTAGGATGTCTGCAAGGGTTACACATATAGTTCTCCAGATAGTATTTTTTAGGTATTCTCTTGGGGAAGTGTTTGTTTCAAAGGTCCCAAGAGGTTGTTTCTCAAAAATACTGTTCTTCTAATTAAGAAGTATTTTTATGCATTCATGTAGAGGAATATTAGGAAGTTAGAATAATGTTCTCGGTAGTTATTTTGGCTCTTCGAAGCATATTTATTTCAAACGTGATTTTTGCAGTGCATCTTGCATCTTGCATCTTGCTGCAGATCATTGAGCGCTTTCATCTGGACGATATAGTTTTGACTACTGAATCGAGAATTGACCCCAAGAAGCTGTGCCCTTTGAAGGAGTTCAATTTGATAACTGAACAATATCTGAACTTCTTTAAAAACGGGGCAGAACAGGTTATTAAAAATGATTTTCGTGAGCTGAGGACGGTAGCCTGCAAGGACAACGAGGTTGAAGAATCAGAAGACTTCGCAACTTGTTGAAGAAAACGTCTGTATTTCAAACGAGCAATTCTAAATTTAACAAATTAATGTACACGCATCTAACAATGATTGATTGTTAATTTGATTTCGATTTTGTTAACCTATCCGTGAACTTTGAGTAATTAAAACAAACACCTCATAATCCATTATCATAATGAAGCTTGTCAGAATGGCTAAAGTGCAAAGATCGATTTCCTCCAAGAACAAGAATCATGAATATACTAATCTCTTTTCCTTTAAAAACACAAATTTTGAAGTAAAGATTTTTACCAAGATTTTTTGTAGTTAAACACAGATAAAAAGATTTTTTTGGCAAAAATTAAAGATGGAAACGAAAAATAATGTGGCAACCGCGTGGGTTCTATACACGCGTAGAATTTTCTACGGCTTTCTCGACCACGTGGCGGCTGCTATAAAACGGGACACCTTCGCTCCCGCAGTTTAGTTTTGAATTTGAAGCGTGCCGCGTGTGAACAAAACAAAAAGTGAAGAAAAGTGAAATGTAAATAGTGAAGTCCAGAGAAATAAATTAGTGCAGTAGTGATAAGTGCTGTCCCATTGCCATCCGACATCCCGTCCCCCCAAATACAGTCCAGTGCTCCGCCTTGCAGTTTCTTATGTTCATTGCCGAACAGGTGTGGTTGAAGAAGTGTTTCCGGGAAAAGATGAAAGGGATCAGACTGGCGAACGTAAGGACAGCTGGAGGAGTATATCGACGAGCAACAGCAAACTTGGCGATGTTGGAAATTCAGGAAGGTAAATAGCGGAGTTACGGGGCTGAGGGAACTGTCAACCCCGTGCAACGAAGCTGCCGGAAAAGTGATAAACGCAACACGTCAGAGAGAGGTAGTTGAAGAAGAAGAGGGAACAAAAGGTTAGAACAAATACAAAACCAAGTAATTTGAGTGCTGAAAACGTGATTTTGTTGAAATTATACCCTTTTCTGAAATATTTAGCTATTATCGTTCAAATTATCGTTTAAAATTATCTTTGATTTTTTGTAAGTAGATGAACATAACTTGAAATGAAATATTAATGAAGTCATAATACATTAACATTAAAAATTTATAGATTAAGTGCGGAGCCAGTTTGATAAAATTGATGTAAGAAAGATGTTCTGCTCATCACCATAAGGCACCAAGAGTAGACAGTATTGTTTGCTAGAATGAAAGATATGATGAGAAATTGTTGAAAGTTCCGTCAGTGTACGGTAGGTTGGAAATAGTATGCAAACCCATAAATGGTGAAACCACTAATCATACTGGTGGGGACCAGTTTCGCAACGCTTCACGGTATTTCTCTCCAGAAGTCTCTACGTTAGAGATGACAAGAAAAAAAACTTGTGAGTGTTCTCAGACGTTGCGAATCAAAAACAAACTCAAAAAGGAGAGAGTTTCTCTCCCATGTGCGCATCAAACAGAGTGCATACAAACTACCACTACAAACTTTCACAAAGCTATCAGTGGTACATGAGCGCGTACCAACAATTTACTTTTGCCTGTTAAGGTGGCGGATTCGTCCGTGCTCTTGACCTACCCCTGCAGTGGAATTTTAAGGCAAAGGTAACGTTCTTGGTTCGAGTACTACTTTACCCATGCCCTTTCGCTAAATTTTCAATACTTCCATTCTATTTCCAACCTCACTGTACACTGAAGGAACTATCAACACTTTCTCTTCATATCTTTCATTATGTGCACTCTTGGTGCCTCATGGTGATGAGCGAACATCTCCTTTTACATCATAATCGTTACTCCACGCACGGAGAATACAAAACAACAATTAGAGATTAATAAAATTGTTAGAGCTGATTTTTTGATAAATTAGGAAATCAGAGGTCAAATTTGTAAATATTAATCGAAGAAAAGTGAGTAGTTTTTTGTAAAAAATATTGAATAAAAAAATTGACCTAAATGTTGTAACAGAACAAGGAACAGTGAAGTCGGGATAGCAGGAAAAATGTACGAGGAAACAAGGAAACTACTTTGTGAGTACTGCAAACAACTAAAGTGTAATACTAAAACTAAATAAATTTACTGCTCTAGCTTGAGCTGTCCTGCAAACTGAAGTCTGCTACAAATTCAGATCCTCAAATCCGAACGCTTCATAAATGTTTTTGAATCGTTTCAATTAAAGAGGAAGCAACCTTAAGTGTATCGCTTTGACACAGTTGACCATGAAGCCACGAAATTCTTCGCTTCAATCGCTCTATGCGGTCATGAATATGATAATGGCTGAGCACAGTGCCAATTCCGTACCCCCGACTGACAGTGCCGCCATTTCGCAACAACATAAAAGTTACATTGAAAAGCAAAAACGAGTCCTTCAAGCTCCTCAAACCCAACCCAGCAATACAGTTTCTCCGATGGCACGAGTAAATGAATTTAAATGAATGCCATCTCAGTCTGCGCCTCGGGTGAGCATTTCGCTCCTCCCCCGTCAATGCCTTGATTTGGGTGGCTTCGTGGAAAGAACTGACACATGCATGCATGCATGTCCGTGCTTCCGGTCTGAGAGGATTTTCCCGGCCACAACTGCCATCAACCCGTCCACATTTAGTTCAACTTCAGAGGGTAAACAAATGGCATCAGCTCACAGTTTTCCTAACGGTTATTATGTTAATTTATTCATGTTTTTCCACTTTCCAAAGTGGGTCGGGTGCGGCTCTCAGCACGCGAAGCACTTTTCGCTCCCTGGGTTCATTTTCCACAGAAGTCCGCCCCGAGGCGTATTCAATTCGGAATGAGCTCTGTAGATGCATATGGTATCTATGGTTGAAGGAGTCGCTTTCCAAGTGCTCAGTGCAGGGTGAAAACAAAAAATTGCCCAGAGACTGCATATGAATGTTATGCGCCACACGCGGTTGAGTATGAAAGAAGGAAAAAAGAAATATGGAGGGTGGCAGTGGAATAAAAATTATTTGCTTAATTATTACGGAAAGTCGCACTTGTTTGAAGCTTCCCAAGGGCGGAGGTTGTGCACGGAGAGAAGCATTATGAATTCTTTGCCATTTATTTTTCAGACGAATTTTAAATGTTCAAATGTTTGTCGACGTGAATCTCCTTTTTTTAATACTGGAAATTAATTACGTTTTTTCTCACAGTGTGATTTCTGCGAATCTACCGAACCTCAGTTCAGCTCACTGAAAAAAATCGTTGTGCCTTTTTAAATATGGAGATTATTTTTCTTGCTCTGCTAACCCTGAAAGACTCACTTCGGGCCACATTTAACAGGATGCGTATGAAAAAACATTAACAAAGCAAAGTTTCACTTCCTGATTAGGGAAATTCAACCAACACGGATCGTTGACCATTTCCCGTTGCTCGCAGTGTGGTTTTCCACGTGTTTGCCCTTGCCGGGAGTCGGCCTACCGGTGCACCGACCAGCCTTGTGGTTGACCCCTCGAATGCGCGATGGCATAAATTAAATCAATTTGGTGGCCTGCTTCTTCTTTTATTAGGCTCTTTACGCTCCATTTGCCAGCGAGTGGATCGCTCTCAACATGGGTCAATGTTTTGCAGTGTTGTTCCGTGTCTGGCCCGATCCGGGAAGTAGAGCTTTTACCAACTAAGCCAACTGAGTCCGCAATGTTGTGGGCTAGGCCGCCCCCAAAAAAGCCTAAGCAATGTTGATGCAATGTGACCACATTTCCATATTTTGGTGGAAAATGAGGCAGCTTTTCTCTTCGGTGATTAAATTTTGCATAATGAATTCGTTTAAAGCAGAACAATGAATTCGAGAGTCCTTTCGGGGGCAAACATTTGTTCTTCAAATTGTGTATCGATTTTATTCTTTGCTATTTAAATAACCAGTTCGGAATCGCTTGGCAGCTTTCCTCGCTTGAACCGTTACCATCATCCAGCAAGTGGAGCTGGGAAGCGTTGGTATTTTTGGAATGCTTCTCACAACCCCATCATCCATGCTTCACGGTGTTCGGCTGTGGTAGATATGGGGAATTCTTCGCCATGACGAATGAGAATGGAATCAATTTGCGATTCCATTTTCATCGATAGCGGAGGACAACATTCTTGAATTTGCTGAACACATAGACAACCCACTCTCTCAAGTGCATTCTGCGTTCGAGATGTTTAGCAGTTTCCAGAACGGTGGGAAATGGACGGCACTGTCGTCGTCGAGATGCGGTCCTTCAAGGGAATGACGATGTTGTATTTTGTCAGAATGTTTTCGAAAAAAAATGCTTGACGACACTTTCTGGATCGTGCACATGAATGTGTGATACAAGTTTGGAGAATGGAATTCAAGAAAGGATATGCATTGCATACGAAATGTTAAATAAGATTCTTTGGCAAAAATGTGTTCTGATGAGTAAGCTTTCGTGAGAGCATTCGGATCGAAAATGAATTTCGTTGTAATGTTCAAAGGAAAAAGCAAATTCAGTTTTTCAAACAGTAAGGTACTCCGGAATGAGTGAAACAATCAAATTTTTCAGTAAAAATGTTAAGTTCTATGCAAATGCTACAACTTAACGAGATAACGGGAGAATTTATGACTAGAATATCCTGAAAATATCCAAAAATCAACGTGCATAACCATTCTTTTTACAAACACATTGATGATTGTTTGCTTATTCAACCGACGATATTATTGGATAAGGAGTGTACTGAATATAAGCTATCCACATACATTTGCAGTTGTACGCATGTATTTGTGATGGTTTTTTATGCACTGAACACTTCATGCTGTGCGTTTGACTGTCAGCTTTCTTTTGTTTACTTGTTTGTGCAGTTCAAATTCTGCGTTTTCAAAATGCCGCGTATTGAAAAGGAAGTGAAAATTTGTTTCTGGACACGGCCATAGTGATAGGTATTACTATGCGAACTTGGCGAAGCGGTTTGAATTCATCATGCGAGTGTTGAACCATCATTAATAAGTATGTGGAACACTATTCTTTGGATGGGCTACCAGGAAGAGGCAGAAAACCCGGTTCTTTCAACCCGAAACTGGAGCAGAAAGTGGTATCTCTAATCATGAAGAACAAATCAATGTCAATACGTGACGCGGCCGAAAGAGCAGGAACGAGTGTCGGAATGATCCAGCGTATCAAGAGGCGAAACCACCTGAAGACCCACAAGACAGCAGCAAAATCTCGAAACAATGGCAGAACAGAAGAAGCGAGCAGCAACAAGGGCCCGCAAATTGTATTCGCGTCTTTTGCAGCATCCGGATGCATGCGCTTTGATGGACGCATGAGACCCATGTAAAGGAGGACTCAAAAACCCTTCCAGGTCCACAATACTTTACTGCCGTCGTTGGGAGGATGTGAGCGATGCGGACAGGTCGATTCAAGTGGAGAAATTCGGTCGAAAGGTACTGGTATGGCAAGCAATATGTTCCTGTGGTTTGAAGTCAACCATTTTTCACACTACTCGGAACTATAAATGCGGAAATCTATCGATCTGAGTGTCTCCAGAAGAGATTGTTGCCTTTATATAAGAAGCATAGCACCTCCACTGTTTTGGCCGGATTGAGCGTCAGCTCACTATGCCAAACCAACTTCAATTGGCTTGCGGAAAAGGGTATAGATTTCGTTGAGAAAATATCAATCCACCAAATTGCCCTCAGCTTCGACCCATCGAACGTTACTGGGCAATCGTGAAGAGGGTCTTCAAGAAGACTGGTAAGGCAGCTGGGAACATGCAGGAGTTCAAAAATTAAGCTTAGCGTCCAAAAATGCGATGCAACACTTGTCCGGAACTTGATGAAGAGCATTCGATCCAAAGTTCGGAAAATTCGTGAAGGAATAACTTAAATTTCATCCGGTCTTCATTATGTTCAAGTTTAACCTCGTACAATAAACGATCGATTTTTTTGTATGAATAAAATATCGGTTTTCAACATAATTTTAAAGAAAGTTTGTGGATAGCTTATTTTCGATACACTCGTTAGCAATCTATCTCTAGTCTGATTCAAGGAAAGCGATACGTTACGTTGAAATTATCTGCCTTAAATTGAAGAGGTCGCCCTCAAACACTAGTGGGAATCAATTCGGAAATAGAGTAGGATCTATTGGGTGTTCAGTAAAAAATGAGATATTTTTCAGCTATATTTAAAAAAAAATTTCAACGGATTCAGTATTTTTCATTTAAAACGTCATGTTTATTCTTCACAAAAAGGTCAATGAATATTGGAGAAGGGCCCCTGGTCAGTCGTACGACGTAACTTAGTAGCGATGCTCCCACAAGAGCGCTGATGGCACTGACGTCCATCTTCCGGATACAATTCCGGATCCTCGTGGTCAACTGCTTCGTATTCTTGGCCCACTATTTTTTTACACTAGGACACTGAGGGAGCCGAAAAAATCGTCAATGGGACGGCATTGCAGCCAGTTGGTCGGGTTCCTTTCTTTCGGCACGTACGGTATCTTTTTCTGCTCAAGATACACCAGCGTCTTCTCGGCGTAACGAGAAGACGCCTTGTCCGGCCAGAAGATGTACTTCCCATCCGCATGATGCTCCTTTAAGAACGGCAGAAGAATTTTCTCAAGATAAAGGGTGTCCACGATGAAATTGCCACACTATGAAATTGCTCTAACTTTTTAACCGTTGGGTAGAATTTAATGAAAATTTGGGTGGATTTATGTTCATAGTGCATTATTTACAGTTTTAAAGTCCTGTGATCAAATGGAGTCGAAAAACAGCTCCGTGCGTGAGCAATAATCTTTGCGCATTCATCACGAGAACAAGGATCTCTCGCATCGTTCCATCGCTAAAACGTTGGGAATCGTGAATTCCACGGTGTCGCGAGTGATTAAGCGGTTTGAGGAACGGTTGACCACCGATCGGAAGCCCAGAAGTGAAGGAAAAAGTATTCCGTACAACACCAAAAATCACAACCGCGTAGTTGGGGCCTTCAACTGAAATCCGAACGCCTCCGTTCGGGATGTGGCGTAAGAAGCTGCACCTAAGCCGAAGTTTTGTCCAGAAGGCCAAAACCAAGGCTGGAGCTTCGAACGTTCTAGGTACCAGAAGGCCCCTAATCGCGACGAGAAGCAGAACAAGTCCGCCAAAACCCGTGCCAGGAAGTTGTACCTCAACATGCTGACGAAAGTTGAATTTTGCATCATGGACGACGAAACATATGTGAAAGCCGACTTCAAACAGATCCCCGGCAACCTGTTTTTCACGGCCAAGGATAAGTTCAGCGTTCCGGAGCACTGTCCGCACTCAGAAGATGTCCAAATTTGCGAAGAAATTCCTGGTTTGGCAAGCCATCTGCACGTGCGGGAAACGGAGTGCACCTTTCGTGACCCAGGACACGATGAACGGACAGGTGTACATAAAAGAGTGCCTCCAGAAGTGGCTGCTTCCTCTCCTGAAGGCCCACAACGTCCCAACAATCTTCTGACCGGATTTGGCCTCATGCCACTACTCCAAGGACGTGCTGAAGTGGTATGCGGACAATAAGGTCAATTTCGTGCCGAAATTGTTCAACCCTCCCAACACTCCGGAGCTCCGCCCCATCGAGAAGTACTGGGCGATTATGAAGCAGCACCTTCTTAAACGACCTAAGGTAGTGAAGACAGTCGAGGAACTGAAGAAAGTATGGGTTTACATGCAAAAAACGGTTGATTCACAGGTTGTGCAGAATCTTATGGCCGGGGTTAAGGCCAAGGTGCGGGCATTTGCGTATGGACTGTAAATAAAGTACGAGTAAAATGGTAAAATGAAGTTTAATAGTTATTTCTCAATCCCTGAAAATTTGATGGCAATCGGATGAAAACTCGAATTTTGCGAATCAATTTTGTGTGTGGCAATTTCATCGTGGACACCCTTTACTTCCCTGGTACACTTGTCGATTGATGGCCAGCCCGCTCGGCTTGAACCTCGGCTTAGAAATCCCTCTGTCCGATATGGCTTTTTTTTTATTTTCAAATTAATGCTTAAACTTATATTTTACTTCGGGGGGTGTGGCCGACTTGTCACTGGAATAGTAGCTGTCATTTCCAGGAATGTAGAGCGGAAATTAACTTCCGTCGTTCGGCTCGAACGCGTAGTTCGTCATCCACCGGCACTGCGATTTCACGGTCACTATCTGCTCATCCGGGGGACCGAGTCTTCTTCCAACAGATGATGTCCTCCATCTTGAGGGTTCGGTGAATTTAGGTATGGGATTAGTGATATTTTCGGCCAGCGCGCGTCACGCAAACTCGTTCCGTCCTTGTTGTCAAACAGCTTTTGCAACGCTTCATTCTTCTTCTTCGTCATTATCTTCACCGGACGGCCGTTACCGGCTAGGATCCGGTAAACTGTTCACACGGACAAGTTTTCGTCCCGTAAACTTTTTTCCACGATGACTATGCGTTTTGTAAAACCATACAACACGCTCGCGGAGTGCGACGGGGACGAACCAGACCAGGGCCGAAAATCTCGATAATGAAGGAATAAAAAACGACAAGGTACAGTCACATCGAGTTGTTCGAAAATGACGTGCTAGGCCATCAAAACTGTCCTGGAGTTTAGAATTTAACACTTTAAGCTGTACAGTAGCTTTATCCACTATAGAACGTTATGGTAATTATTCAAACATATTGATTGAATGTCCTGAAAGACCCACAGAAATTATAAAATAATATTGGGATATTCTATGCAAACACACTCACTTAAAGGGCGAACACAAAATTATTGCGACACCGAAAATGTCATGCCAATTTTCTTATAATGTTTAGAATCAAACCAAAATTTCAGGGTAGTTTTATGTATATATATTTACTTCAAAAATCAAAAGGAAAATTAATCGATGGATCCTTGAGTGTAAAATTGAACGCATTTTCGCTTGATGCCTTCCATCAAAGTCTTTACTGTGTCATCCGGTACCAGTTTCTCAGTTTTTTTTTCCATTTTCTTAACATGTTCTTCTCGTCTTTGACTGTTTTCTTGCTCTTCCGAAGTTCCCGCTTCATCATTGCCCAGTACTGCTCCACCGGGCGCAGCTCCGGACAGTTTGGCGGATTCATGTCCTTTGGAACAATATGGACAGAATTGGCCTCATACCACTCCAGGACACTTTTAGAATAGTGGCATGATGCCAAATCTGGCCAAAATAGCGGAGCTTCGTCGTGCTGCTGCAAGAACGGCAAAAGGCGCTTCTCGAGGCACTCAGATTTGTAGATCTCGCCATTTACTGTGCCCTTTGTCACGAAAGGCTCACTCCTCAGTCCGCAAGAGCAGATGGCCTGCCAAATGAGATATTTGGAGGCGAACTTCGACATTTTCTTCTTCTTAAATTTGTCGTCCACGTAGAACTTGCTCTTGCCGGTGAAAAACTCCAACCCCGGAATTTGCTTAAAATCGGCTTTTATATACGTTTCGTCGTCCATCACACAGCAGCCATATTTTGTCAGCATCTTCTCGTAGAGCTTCCGTGCCCGAGTTTTAGCCGTCGATTGTTGCCGTTCATCGCGGTTTGGGAAGTTCTGTACCTTGTATGAATGTAGTCCAGCTCTCTTCTTTGCATTCTGGACGTAGCTCTGCGACATGCCGATCTTTTTAGCCAAATCACGGCTTGAGACGTTGGGATTTGCTTTAATCATCCGCTTCACCTTTCCCTCCGTCTTTTTGTTCTCCGGTCCCGGTTTTCTTCCAGCTCCTTTGCCGTGGTCCAACGTCAACCACTCCTGGAACCGCTTCAACACTCTGGAGACGGTTGAATGGTGAATGTTCAACATTTTTCCCAACTGCCGGTGCGACAGGTCAGGAAATTCCAGGTGCTTGGAAAGAATTTGTTCTCTCGACTCGCGTTGGTTCACCTCCATTTTCGTTGAATCGAAAAACACGACTTCGAGTTTGACAGCATGTAAACAATACACATCAATGAGAAAGTGTGCAAAATTTGGTTGATTTTTACCCAATGGTAAAAAAGTTATGCCCTGTTGAATGTGTCGCAATAATTTCGTGTTCGCCCTTTAATTTTGTATAGCCCAGAAAACTACCGTTACAATTGTAGACCTTAAGTTTTTAAGGACACTTTTGAATGACCTGACAAAAAGGTTATCCTTTGATGCCGGTGGACGTTTCAGGATATTCATTGAATATGTTTGAACATTTATCGTAGCTTTGTAAAGCCCAAACGGCTACGGTTACTTCTGTACATCTTATGTTCTGAACTGAAAGTCAGTTTTTAATGAACTTGAACATCTCAAGATACTCTGATAATGACTGGTGACCTTACAGAAGAATCACTGAATGTTTTTGAATACATGTCGTTATCTTTTATAGGTTATAAAGCTACTGTTATGGCTGTCTTCTGTTACGACCTAACGTCTGAATTCTAGGGCACTTTTGGCGATCTGGAACATTACAAGATATCGCATTATATCTGTTAACTTTCAAAAGACTCAATCGATTTGGTCAAATACATAATGTTTCTTGATTTGGTCCAGAAAACTACCGATACAGCTGAAATTTTTTATTTTTGTTCTCCAGAACTGTTAGAAGAACCTAGAACATCAGAAGATTATCTCTTTCAAGATAATTAGTGAATATGTTTCAATACATGCTAGCTTTGCTTAGCCTTGAATGTTTTTGTTACAACTGTAGATCCTACGTTCTGATCTCAAGGGTAGTTTAGATGGCCTAGCAGATGCCATATTTCCTTATAATGTATGTTGTAATAATGTAAACATCAAACAATTGTTTCACTTTACGATTTGCTTGGAGATGACTTTGGATCATAAAAATACACCAAAAATGATAGCCAACACAAATGTTAACCTTTTGATATCGATGGGAAATTTCCATTTACTAAGCACAAGAAATAATTGCTATTTTAATTATGCCAACACTTGTCAGCGTGACAGTGTTGTCGCTGTGAATGTCAAAAGTGACGCTGTTCCATCGTACAAGCCTTTCATCTAATATTTCAACAAAAGCTCAGAGCAGCAAGTAATAGTCATATGGTGAATGAACTATGAACGGAGTTCCAATATCTTGGACATGCCAAGTAAAATATCTTGGACTGATAATTGATAGAAAATTAATTTTTAAAGATCACATTGGGTGCATTCAAGCCAAATGTAATAAATATATGATATGTTTATATCCTCTGATAAACAAAAAATCTAAACTTTGTTTGAAGAACAATCTTCTAATGTTCAAAAAAATGTTTAGACCGGCCATGCTTCATGCTGAGCCAATATGGTCTAGTTGTTGTGCTACTAGAGAAAAAGCACATCAAAGGATTCAGAACAAAGTTCTGAAAATATACTCATATAATATACAATACTATTGAATAACATAGAATTTTGAACGTTGAGACTCTAGAAGAAATGTTTAACAAAGTAATTCATAATTTTAGACAAAAATAACTGCAATGATCAATTCTCTCTACAGATAAGAAATTGTTTTAAGAAATCAACAGTTATTCTAACACGCAGGCAAAAAAAACCCTGTCAAAAATACTGATTAGACAAAGTAAAAATAACATTAACTCAATTAGATATAAATCAAAACATATAAGGTCAAAACGTTAAAAAGTTAGCAGGAGCAAGTAGGATAATATATGCATGAAAAATAATGTAAAATTTGGAATAAATAAAGAGTAAAAAAAAAGGAGTGGAAAACATTACTCGTATATTGCTTAATTTGTAAGCACATTGTTTTATTCTTGATTAGATACTGAACAGGCAAAATGACAGTTTACTCGAACGTCCGCTGACCTGGTCTGTTTCTCACGTCTGTAAATCGTTCAATCTAATTTAGTCCTATCACCAATTGGTTCACCAGGTCCAAAGATGTGTAGATTATCGAGGCCAATCATGATTTTCGGCTCGTCAGAACCCAATTTTGCTACAGGCAGATTTCGAAGGTGACCATAGCGCTTGGTGATGTCTTGAAATCGAATTTCTTGTTACGGAGGAACCAATCCGGACACAGTTTGCACTCCTTGTAACAGCAACTTCTGACTGGAATCTCTTGACGCTAACATCAGGTTAATCCGCCTGAAGTCATCTTCGTACGTCTTCATATTTCCGGTCAACGATACTATCAACGGTTCGCCAATTGCCAGTACCTGGTTCACCAGTTTGATTCTAAAATGGACATTTCCCAATTTTTTATTGCAGCTATTAGAAAACACTATGGGACTCCACAAAATGGTTCCTGACCAATTAAATTTGATGCTGAACCACTTGCTAGGCACCGAAAATGTTACTGGTACCATTATAAAGATGACCTATGGATGTAAACGATGATTTAAACAGCTTCGAGATAGAGGACGAAATGCTGATGAGGCGTTGGCTTTTACCGCTGGTAGATCTTTGCCAGGCTTGCAAATGGGGGTTACTTTGGTTGTTTTCCGGTAAGGTTTTCATTCATTTTCAGCAATCAAGCTCTCAAAATCTGTTAAATGCCCCTGCAAGGTGTCGGAAGAAATCAAGACTCAAGTTTTCCAACTCTACGTTGATGACTCCGCCAATAGATTGGCCAAAGTTGTGTGAGTTCACAAATTGTTGACCTACCCTAGTAGCACAGTTGTTGCCATTCAGTTGAGAAAACGTAAATATGACTTGCTAAGTCATAATCAAGTTACTACAACTAACTATGATAGTAGTATGCAACTTGGGTAGTGAATAAGCCTTTTCAACAGGGATGATATGTTGGCATGGGGCAGTATTCTGGTCGAGAGAACTAAGCGGCGTTATTGATGTCGGCATATGCTTTAGAATTTCCGAATTCAAACGGTAAAATGTTCAAATGTTTTGTGAACAACCAGAGAGAGAGAGAGAGAGAGAGAGAGAGAGAGAGTAAATGTTTATTTCAAAATGTCTATTTATGAAATCTATCATCCATCATGGCTTGAATAATTTTAGTAAGACGGTTTGAATTTGTATTAGGGTGAGGTAGGCCGGTGCGGCTTTACTTCCCTTCCGAAGAAAGACGTGACCAGACAGACATCGACTGGAATTTAACCCAAACCCACTGGGATGCCAAGTAGCAGTCACGCTTACCACTGCACCACCGACGCCGGCTACCATCTATTGTAGCTAGGTTATTTTCCATAGCAGTGGAATAACCTGCAAAAATGGGCCAAAAACGTTTGGGCAGGCCCGTAAGTAGAGGCTCTTACGTGAAACCCGCGAATATAGAGAATATAATCTACCTTCAAAGCAAGTTAACACTCACAGCACTAGATTCGAGCTCTCTATTGACAGAATAAACCCAATAGATGGGGTTGAAGAGCCCGCCTTCGTTCCGCGATAACAATAGAAAGGAAGCAGTCCTATGCTCCCTATCCAAATCGTTTGATTTGGGTGCCCTTATGGTCCCTCCTTATCCCGGTTATATGGAATGTAATGAATAATTATTATATTTTGATCTAAATGAATAGAAAACTACAAAATAATGGTATTGTAAAATCATGTATGTAAAATCATGTATGTAAAAACATGTATGAATCCATTTAATAATATTTGTGAAATAATTCGAAATATGTAAAACCGAAAATCCATCTACATTTAAATAACAGTTCAAATTCAACATCCTGGAAATTCAGTACAGTTATAAACAATAAACAATGTTGATATGATGAAAATACTGTAAAGTCATAATGGAATACTAAATAATATACATTTAATAATAAAATGCTATTAACCTCTTCAGCTCATGCGGTGTTAAATGTTTGTAACTCTGAAATGGCAAAAAATTCCAAGGTCCGTTAACATTTGTTGATATTATTTAAAAAAAATGATCACCTGGCAGTTTAGCCAAACAGCAAAGAAAATTTTCGCTAACAATGAGGCAAAATACATTTTATTTGAGTTTCCATAATGCCAAAAATGGAAACTTAATAAATCAACACAACAAAAAAAATAGAGAGATTTGAATTTTCCGATTACTCTTGTTTGCTACTGGACAGTTCTATTTGTCCACATAACATTCCAGACTTACGTATCCAATATAAACCTGAATATTCAGACAATGTATCATAGTCATGAGGGCAAAGAATAATTTAAAACTATTCTACTTGTGAATTCCAAGAATGATTTATAATTATACACCATATAAAGAATAGCATATCTTAAATGTTGATGTGCTGCTCAGTTTCATTGTATCAAAAAAATCATTTGTAGCAAGTAGGTACTACAGTGATTTTCATTAATAAAATGTATCGTTAATATTCAAAATATGACTACGGTAATTCTAAACGTATTCATATACTTATTGAAAAACTTATTGATACGATAGAACCATAATGGAATTGACTTTAAGCTTCGGGGGTCTTGACAAAGACACTCCTACTGAGTCCTTGCGGCACGTCAAATCGGGCAGTTCAAAGTTACAGCACTAGATGGTTGCATTTCTTCAGCTAGAACGAAATCTCCAACCTTCCTATGGATGGAGCCCATCAGTGCCCGCACAATGAAAACGGACACGGAATTAGGGCATTTCTTCCATTTTACCCGCATTTGCTGAATGTCCTCAACTGCCCCGCTTATTCGTCAAAGGCACTGCTTTGAAATTGCTCAATATTGGTTGAAATTTCAGGCAAATCGGAAGATTCATTGGCTTGGGTACAAAATCGATCAGATTGGCAGCATACCACTCCAGAACCACCTTGGAGAAACCATCTAGTGGTAGCTCGCCAAATCGGGCCAAAAGATGACTTTGACCCTATGCTTGCGGATGAACGGCAATACATGCTTTTTCAGGCATTCTTCGACGTAAACTTGGGATGCCATCGAAGAGGATTCGACGAGCTGATTCATTTTCAGGCCACAACTGCAACTCGCTTGCAAAATCATGGCCTTCTTTGCGAATTTGTCGGAAAACACGAATTTTCTCATAGATCAAAGTGCAGCCCTTGTGCTTCGACAAAAACACGGTCGGTCAAGAGCCTTACACGCTTCTTGGCCACGGAATTCTACTTCATGTGCCGGTTCGGATGTTTACTGGCTTTGTACGACTTGTATCCTTCCCTGGCAAGGATGTTCCGCACCGTTTGAAAGTTGGCGTTGTACCTTCTGGCCACATCTCGGATCGAAAGACCAGGGTTGACTTTAACGCACTTCAACATCTTGCTGCACAGCAGACGATCTCTTGTTCCAGTTTTCCACAGTCAAGGTTTCCATGGAGAAGGTTCATCAATAATTTCACGCAGTAAGGGGAGGGGGGTTAGGAAAGCGTGACTATCCGTAAAATAAATTGAAGCTCCATACAAAAAACGTGTCAAGGGGGGGGGGGGTTAAAAGTCACTTTTTGCGTAAAATAATGAATGGACGATCCCTTGTGTGTTTTAAGCACTCGACAAACTATTGTTTTCGGCATCTTCAGCACTAGAACTAGATTGGAATCGGACCGCTCCGGATTTTTCAAGTGCTTGTGCACAATATTTTTTCTTCTTTTGGATTTCATTTGACGTTATTTATGAACGCGATCGACTACGTTGATCAAACTAGCCAATAATCTCTATAGAAGTGCTCACAAACCACTGTCAAAGATGTTCGATTTCCAACACTAGAAGCGTGCAAGAGGCACGCTAGCGGCGCCTCGAGGGGCGAACAAATTTACTTTTAGTCAATCTTTACAGTGTGTCTCACAATAGGTGTCACCTTTTTTCAGTCTTGGTTTATTTCAGCTGGGTAATTTTAACAGCGGAATTGATTATACCAGTTTTGAGTGAATTCTTTTGACAGCTTATCGCGGCAGATAAATAAGCGATTTTGTGTATTTATATTTATAAGCTATAATGGAAGCAATACGGGAGCAAGTTTTAAAAAAACATTTGCAAACGCTTAGACCATGTTAAATATCTAGCCTTAAGCCTTAAGCAGGTCGGAGTGAGTAAGTGTTTTGTTTTTCATACCTTGAAATGGTTCAAGGAAACTGAAAATGTCCATATTCAACACAAAGGAGGTGCCAGACTAACTGCCAGAACGAAGAAAAATATCAAATGTATGAGAGAACGAACATGACGTAATTCGACCGTATCTGGCCGTAAATTATGCAAACAATTTCAAATGTCCCCAGCTTCAATGAACAAGACACAAGTTCAAGAAACAACGGGTTCACGGGTTGACGGAGCGTCAAAAGTAAGCCAGTCTCCAAGGAAGCAGACATTATTTGGTTCGGCACGGTGACTGCAAGATTTTATTTTCGGATGAAAAGGTCTTCCTTCTTCAGGACAGTCAAACTCAAGAAAATGATTGTGTGTATAGCAAAAGTCTTGCCAATATTCCAAGAGATAAACTAGCTGTAGAACGCTATCAGAATGTATCGAAAATCATTGTATGGGGCGCCGCTTCACGAAAAGGAAAAGTTCCTCTTCTTTTCGTAGGACCTAACGTAAATATCAACACTGAATATAACATCGAGCAGGTTTTGAAGAACCATCTGCTTCTTCATGCTTCAACGCTGTATGGGAATATACCATATTGTTTCAATCAGGACTCAGCTCCAGCTCACAAGGCACAGACGACACAAGCGTGGTGTCCGGAAAATTTGTCCGATTTTATCACAAGTGAAGAATGGCTTGCATCTTCACCGGATCTCAACCCACTTGGCTACTTTGTTTGAAGTTACATGCTTCAATATATTGGCTATACGAATAGGCTTACTTTAGGTCGATTCAAGAAACATTTGGTTGATATTTGGGACTAAATTCCTCAGGAAATCGTGCGTGCCAGCTGCGATGGATTTACAAAGCGTTTGCTCAAAGTTATCAAGGAAAAGGGCTAGAGATTCGAATTGAATTAATATGGTTTATTTCTATTACATGTATCATTTAAATTAAAAATAAATGTTATGATTTGGTTGATTTGTTTTGCTGTATTCTCGTTTGGCTTTATTGACACCTTTTGTGAGACACCCTGTAAAAAAAATTAAAATCGATTTATTACGAACGAAGTTAATTGTGTTCCGGATAAATTTCCTAATTACACCCTAGTATAGTAAGTATGGACATAGTCCTACGTAAAAATATAAACTTCAAAAAGTCGAACTTCAATCAAATTCTGTAAGAACGCGAGATAGAAAAAACTTCCTATTGAAACAAACATCAATTCACCTCCACCACGGTTATTTCATACTTTTACTAATTTGTTCTTCTCTTTTCTAATTGCAGGTACTTAATCTTATCTCCAAGCGTAAGTAGACTGAGTAACGTTCCTCGGACCACAACTCATAATACTCTCCCTCTAATTGCTCTGCCATTATGAGACATTTCTCACACGTCCGTGGCGGAAACCCAAACTCATTATTCGTTTGAAATTAGAACTTGAGTTCAAGACATCCAGAATGGCTCAATTACTCAAGAAAGCAAATACACTCCGGCTCATTCAGTCTCAACAACTTCCCAAGATAATGCGCTGCTTGTCAGAAAGAAACATTCCACCAGCAACAAACAAATTCTCATCAAATTCCGTAGCCAGTGCCATCCCCCGAACCGCAACGTGTGGAATCCATGTTCAGTGACATGTTCTCCGCTCGTACAACCTTGAACACGCAAATACACTTGATGCTGTCGGTTGTAAAGTAATTTATCACACGAAAAAACAATTCATGCGTTCGTTGTTTTGAACGCGTTAAGTCTGCCCTCGCATCCAAACATAATGCCAACGACTACACAGGTCTTACGAGGTGCAAAGTTTCTCGTTTCCGTTTTTGTCGCCTTCCGTCGTTGGTTGGTTACCTGGGTACAGCTCAAAAATGTCTCACATTAAATCCTGCTGTGATGAGCGAGTGGTGCAAGGGCGAGGGGGTGATAATAATGGGGTAGTCGCTTTAACATACTTTATGACTATCAAGCAGTTCACCTCCATTCGACACCAAGTGTAGGGGTAATTCATCGCGTTAAAGTTTTAGCACATCGCGAAGTAGTTGTACAGAAGACGGGGATTTCTTGTTTATACTCCTCCGCTCGATGGCTGACACACTGGAATATGACGAAATGGATGGCTGAGGTGGAAATGAGGTGGAAAGAAAAACAACCCCATCGCTATGAATACCACTCCAGCAGATAAGAAAGTTGGTCTACCCGTCACGGGTCTCAAGTATGCAGTTTCAGAGTTGGTTGCGCTCATCAAGCGGAACGTTGCAAAATGTGAAGCTTCTCGAGTGGTGCAGCAGAAGTTGTTCAGGTTGTGATAATCTGATAAACCGCCGGGGAAAGTTGTGCCCGGGTTTACAAAACCGGGAACGGATACGTGTGTTCGTTGATGTTGCCGAACACCTTTGCCGAGGTACAAAAAGAGGTTCCAACCACGCTCTTACGCGAACCGAGGAGCCAAGTTTAATAGCGGGAAAGGCGTAATTAAGTAAGTTTTCAGCAGTGGCAAGTACATTGCGAAATTGCTATTTTATCAAGTGGTGCGAAAAATCAATAGCTGCCGGTATGGTTGCTACTTGGGAAGGACCGTTTTGGAAGGAAGCTATCAAATGCGAGAATATTGCATATGTTTGAACTACTGTTAATATTGACAGAAGTCAAGAATAAGCCGTAAATAATGGAAAGCACTCGAATTAGAATGAATTAAGGACACAGTTCTCAGAAAGCATAACCGTAAAACAAATCCACTGAAAACAACATCAGAATTTCAATCAACAAACATAAACCATCAACCTCGTGAGTGAACCACTGGGATCATGGATCGTTTTCATGGAATCCCTTCCTAGAATACTGATTCAGGCTTTGGCCACATCAAGAGCGGGAGTCTTTTTATTCCAGCAACTTTTATTGAACAACAACAAGTTTAAGGAAATCACTTTATGGAGATTTAGGTTAATCTTTTCTACTCACCTTTTACACTGGAGATAC
The DNA here is from genome assembly GCA_034211315.2 of Aedes japonicus. Taxonomy (NCBI): domain Eukaryota; kingdom Metazoa; phylum Arthropoda; class Insecta; order Diptera; family Culicidae; genus Aedes; species Aedes japonicus. The sequence continues at coordinate 3,778 of JASCZW010007037.1, read as the reverse complement.
AAGACATTTCGGCGTAAAGTACTCCCTCTTTTATCCCATCTGTGGGGGAAGAAACATTGAAAAGTGGAGACGTGTCTGATTTACTATGTCTTATCAATTCCTTTCACAACGAAGTTGTGAACAAAAGTATCTTTTCCACATAGTTATCCAACTACCCAAAAAACGCATTTCTTTGTCAACTGTAGAAAACTGATTTTTTTGCCACTACTCAATAGTAACTTATTATAAAAACTTAATTCAGTTTTTATTTTGTTCATTTTTTTTATCACTGGAAAATATAATGAATTTTAACAAGCGCGTAAAATTTCCCTCGTTTAGTTCCAAGCCAAAAGAGTTGTAAACAAATCAATTGTTTTCAATCTTTCGTGCAACATGCAACAATACCTACAATATTTTATACAACAGGCTGAATTAAGCTTAGACTTACATGAAATATTCCATTATTTTCGGCTAAATCTAGCATTCCCTTTATGTGCATTACACTCTCAATGATGCTTTTTATCTGTGTAGAGTTTACTTTACGTAACATCAAAAAAACAATTACAAACAAGATTGATATCGAGTTTTTTTTAATAAATTCGTTTGTATAAAATCAACTTTACAGTACCAAGTTTTCAGATTGATGTACAATAGTTATCTTTGAACTAAAGTAATAGGGCTGGAATCGATTGCTCGCAGCCGTCTCGAGGTTAATAGGAATATAGACTGCTCTAGAAAGTATAAGCACAATTTCAAAATAACAAAAACAGTCATGTTTTATTTGTATTTTATATGATATTTTACTCTCGTTTAATCAAAATATTTAATCATAGCCAATACTCTTAACTTTTTCTCGAACATGACCCATCAGCTTATGCACAGTGGTACTTCTCACCATTTTGACCACTTTTGGCCAATCTTTTTAAATGTTTGGATGTCGTCCGCTGGTTTCATGAACTTTCGAAGCCTTGCTTTGGTTAACGCCCAAAAAGTCTCAATTGGCCGTGCCTCCGGGCAGTTCGGCGGATTCATGTCTTTCGGCACGAAACATACATTTTGACTTTTGTACCATTCTAAAGTGTCCTTTGCGTAATGACATGACGCCAAATCAGGCCAAAACACTACTTGACCTTCGTGCTGCCTGATCATCGGCAATAATCGCTTCTGGAGACATTTCTTAACGTATTTCTGAGTGTTCATCGTCTCCGTTGTGAATACGGACTAGATGTTTTACCACACTCGCATATTGCCTGCCAAATCATAACCTTATTACCGAATTTTTCGGTAAAAATTGCCTTCTTCGTTTCGGGGATGCCTTTGTCTTCGCTTACAGTATAGAATTGTGGTTCGGGAAGCGTTTTGTAATCTAGTTTCACATACTTTTCATCGTCCATTATTATACACCCAGAAGTTCTAAACTATAACGAATCGTAGAGTTTGCGGGCCCGTGGTTTCACGGACGTGGCCTGTTTTGGGTTCCTTTTGGGTTTTTTTCTGCTTCCAGTATGTTTTTAGCCCAAGTCTTTCTTTACGTTACTCGACGAGGTCCCTAGTTTTTTCACAACATCCCGAACGGAAGTCGCTGGTTTTTGCTTGCAGGCATCCTTGATCTTCTTATCGATATCCGGAAAAACAGGACCGGATTTCTGACCACTCTTCGGCGCATTTTCAAACGTACACTATCTATATGTATATATATAAAAATTGATTTATGTCTGTCTGTCTGTCTGACCCAAATTTTATATGCATGGGTTTTTGGGGCCGGAGAAGGTGCTTATGATGATTTGAGACACATCCCTTCACTGGAAAGGGGGGGCTCCCATACAAATGAAACACTCATTTCTACATAACTCAAGAACTAATCAAGCAAAAGAAACCAAAGCATGTACAGGGTGGCCACACAATCTTAATACAAAAATTCCCGCATTTTTCCCGTATTTTGGTCTTACTTTTCCGACTGTTACGATGAGTTAATATAAATTACTCGCAGCTAAATCTCAAATTTTGATTTACCACCAGACACTTTCCATTTATTTAAAATACGCCTTTTTGTGCGACAGGATGAGCCAATTTTCAACAAATGTTGTCAAATTTGATAGCTCCTTCTTGATTCCAGTCAAAATTTGTCCAAACCATTTTCTTTTCTCTGGAATCCGGCAAACAACGTCACACGGCATTGAGCACAGCTGCCCAAATTATTCTTTCACCATATGTTAACACCTTTACAAACGCAATTCGCCAAACTTCAAACACATTCGCCACCAAATGAAAGATAAGTTCATTTCTGACCTCACCTGTTACAGCCGTGAAGCTAGATCTTCTGAGGGCATCTTCAACGGTGGTTCAAATCGTGGTTTGGATTTATTTGTTTAGACCAAACGCAAAAACAACGCTGCATCGCTGGTGTTTGTAAATTTTGATTTATACCGGATCTATTTTGCATCATTTAAGCTTCAAAATTTCTTACTGAACGCACTCTTTAAAATTTCATTTAATGAACTTCGGAATATCTATGAAGATTGGGTGAAAATATCTATAATGAACATGATAGAAGTTGATTCAATTTTTTGGCAAATGAATAAAATAATTGGAAGTTTCCAGATAATCATGAAGTTTGCTCGCTGTCTTTCGAGAAGAGAAATGGTGGAACTTTAGAGATGTTCATTGAATTGCCGAAAAATTATTAACGTTTCTGGAAACTTGGATGAACTTCCAAAAGTTTGCTGATCAGCCATGGAATAGGAACAACTTTCTGAAAATGACGGGAACTTAGAAAATCAGATTTCGCTTCTCAGAAGTTGTTTTAACTTCCAGCAGGTACATATTCTGTGATAAAAAGCAGAATATCACACATATTCAAATAACTTACGATAAATTGAAAAAAAAATCTTGAAAGTCGTGGAATCTCTGTGGAATAGTTAGCATTACCGAGATATTGTTAAACCGTACAAAAACTTTTTATGATCGCCAAGATTGTGAATAGGTGGAAATTCTAATTGATTTAAGAATAGCTGGTTTCTTTATTCTAGTTTTGGTTGGGTTACGAAAAATTATCGAGTAGTAAGAAGTTTAAGTTCTTCTTAAAACTTAAATACCCTGAACTTTTTGGGATGTTTTCAGAACGATTGAGAAGTTTCTCGATCACCTGGAAGATTCCTGAAGTTCTAGGAAGCTCCTCAAACTTATGGAAAAATCCTTTAAATGTTTCCTAAACTTTTCAGAATGCTCAAAGATTAAGTTTCCTGTTTATCTGGGACGTTTTCTGAAATTCTGAAAATTTCCCACGATCTTGGGGAAGTTTTCTGAATTTCAGAAAACGATAAACAGAAATAATTTTTTGAGCATTCAAGTTTAGGCTGACTAAAGTTTTTCCATAAGTTTGAGGCTTTCAGAACTTCGGAATCTTTCAGATGATCGAAAGCACCTCAATCGTTCAGAAACATCAAAGAGATTCAGGATATTTAAGTTACAGAAGAACTAAACTTCTTACCTACTCGATAATTTGTAATAACCAAAACAAGTGAAACCAGCTTTCTACAATCAATTTCATAGAATTTCACTATTCTGTCTTGGCGATCATAAAGTGTACGTACAGTCTAACAATAATAAATGTAATGCTAGCTATTCCGCAAACGTCTTTCAGATTTTTTCAATTTATCGTAAGTTAATTTGAATATGTGTGATATTCTTTTTATCTGGGATGTGTACCTGCTGGAAGTAAAACAGCCTACGGGGAAATCTGATTTTCCTAAGTTCGTCATTTTCAGAAGTTGTTCATATTCCATGAGCGTCCTTGGAA
>JASCZW010007036.1:0-75795 GCA_034211315.2 Aedes japonicus | reverse complement strand
ACACGTTCAACGCGTTTTTCTCAAAACAGCATTTTCAGGAATTTATGCCGGTGATAACTCGAAAACTAATTATTCAATCATGCTTATAGTGATGTCTCAATCATGGCATTACCTTCTACATGAAACTAAAAATTATTTGATTATTAGATATGGAAAATGTGATAATACGGCGGAAAAATGTGGATTTTTCCTAAAAAAGTTACGCCAAAAGTGCAATTTTTTTTAGTTTTTTTTTTTCAACTCATCTATTTACTACAAATGTAATTAATGTGATTTATTAGGGCTAGCAGGTTTCAGATCTAAACTGCGACCAGGAGGGCCAGCACAAGCCAAATGCAACGACTTTTTCAACGCATTCTAACGGCCGCCATTTTATTGAAGAAAAAAAAATGAAAAAGTATGTTTGCATGAATACACTCTACAATTGTTAAAAAGTTTCCAATTGATTTGGAGTTGGGCACTTCCCCTTGAATTTTTTTCAGAAATTTCAGAAATCGCAAACACTTAAATTGCTCTTGAACTTTTTGATACGTTAGGCGAAATCAATTCAAATGTTGCGTAGAAATTGTTTAATGTGCATTGCCAACACGCGCGCAAAAGTTTCGAAATGGTGACGAAAGAACAGTGCATGCGCGAAAAAGTTTGGCAACGTAGTACTTTCTGACAAAAAGGATCTGTCATATCGATGCCAATCGGGAAAAAATAGTTGGGGAATCGCCAAATCCACGGTTGTCTGGGATCATTCAATGGTTTGAAGGATGACTGACTGGTGATAAGAAACAAAGATCTCAAAAAGTCGCCAGGCCGTATGAGATATGATCACAAGTAGCGCTTTCAACGGAAAACCGAACGACTCGAGATCGAGATGTGGCTAAAAAGATAGCGAGTGAGCAAGACTTTCCTGCAGAATCTCTAAAACTCAGTAGCCGGAACACGTGCGCGAGGGTTCAGAAGTCCCAACGAGAAGAGACGAGAAACAAAAATACGGCCGTAAAAAGCCGTACCCGGATGTTTGTACGACCAAAGTTAACGAAACCAACACCGCTGCGTAATCGATGACGAAACATATGTGAAAGGTGGACTTCAAACCAGATTCCAGGAAGCCTGTATGTTACCGCTGCCAAGTGATAAGTGCGGTGTTTCCGTGAGAATCCTACGGACACAGAACATAATCGAGCAGTGGATGCCGGTATTCACAGACATGTCTGCAGCAAATTTGCAGACTTTTCATTTATATTGCAGACTTTTTCAACGATCCAGACATTTATCAGACATTTCGTTTGTGTTGCGAGACTTTTTACAGACATTTGAAACAATTTTGAAATTTCAAATAAGGTTATTCTCTGACGTTCGGATTTAAAACGTACGAGGATCTGAACATTGCATAGCATATAATATATTTACGGTAAGTATAGTATGTTACGGTACAAAGCCTTGCTGCAAAATTTTAATATAGAAGTTATCATTTAAAGTAGAAATCGCTTGGAGAAACAAAAGCGGTGGGCCGCTCGGAGGTCACAAAAGGACCCGGAGATAAGTATCGTATAGGCGCTTGCCGAGTGTAACATGGAGTCCCTACTATGGTAGTGTTCAATCCCGCTCAGTGTTCAAACCCATGCGAATAATTACTTGTCAAGGCATTGGTAACATGGGTCCTTCGCCATTAAGTCACATCGAAAATCATGGTTCACGACAATACAAAATCATATTAGAGGAAATTTCAGAGACTACCCCGAAAATAAACTTCTCTAACTCCTAAGTATTGGGGAGCAACCAGTTCATGCTAGAAGAACCTTTAAAAATTCATTACCAAAGTTCAAGATCATACTTACCAGAATCTCAAGACAGAACTTTCCCAAGAATCAGGGAAGGACTTATCAGAGTTTTAGAAAGAAGTATAGGGAAAAGGACTTCTCTGAAGTTTGGAATTTTTCAGAGGTTTTGGAGTTCTTCCCAGAAATTCAAAAATTGAACTTTCCAGAAGTTCAGAAAAAAAACATTCCCAAATTTCTAGGAAAGACACTACCTATAATTTATCAAAAAATCAGGAAAAAAAATCCTCAGGAGAATTAAACTTCCCAGGAGCATTGAGAGCGTCCTTCTAATTTGAGCACGAATTTTCCAATAGTTCCGGAACAAACTTCTCCAAAGTTGTATGTATGTATGTATGTAAGGTAGCCACCATCCCTTCTACGACCTTGTCATGTATGCAGCTCCACTTAATAGCAAGATCAAATTGAGTTACCGGGTTGCATTCACAGTAACGCTGTATGAAGGGCCAAAAACGGTTGGGCGGACCCGTAAGCAGAGACACTTACGCGAAACCCGCGGGAACATAAGATTCTCCTTCCAACGATACGATCCAACAAACCGCATAACCCAATTCGCAATACTCATTAAGCTTTCTACGGGATGGCTTGGTAAGAAGGGCGCGTCACTCACGCTGAAACTGTTGGAGTAGAATTCGCAACATCACAATCGAATCGGGAGGATAAGAAAATGATACTGTTTATTCCCTCCTAGACGCCGGTTGTCATACCACTCCATTGTCCAATTCCAGTTTGAATGATACCTGATGCTCCCTCCCTGCCCAATATATATTCAATGTCATGTAGTAATATATGAAATATAGTAAATATTAAACTGATAAAAAATATAGTGAATGATTATTATAATAATATTTAATATAGTAAGTAAATGTAAGAATGATAGTAACAATTCCATTTGTAAACCTGAAAGTTAAGACAATATAGTAGCTATGAGAAAAAAAATTGATTCAAACATATTTTACAATACTTGGAATATCCATGGATGATCTGAAATTATATAGCATATGAAGAATAGTAAACAAAAAATTTCGAAGTGCTGTTCCGTTTCCTTGAATCACAAAAACTTTTTGTAGTGAGTCTCACAGTAACTATAGCAATTTTTATCAAATGAATTTAAATACAATAATATCATATCATTTAATATCATAACATAAAATAAAAAATTTGACGTTAAAATGTGAAATAAAAATACGAGCAAACCAGTAAACTATAGTAGAATATATATCCGTAACTTAGCTGGTCATCGAAAGACTTCCGCTGTTGCAGCTTCGATAAAATTAATATCTATTAAGAATTTGTTTTCACAGTTATAGTCAAATAACATAATAAGCGTAAGTATAATATATATCTGTTATCCACTGGTTTGTAACTGAAAAAAATTAGATATGTTTTAATTTTCGAATAGTCTTGGAAAAGCTGAAAACAGCAAACAATTAGAAGAAATACATTTTATATAAGCATGAATAATGCCAAAAACGTAGATTAAGTAAAACCAGACAAAAAAGTCCGATAACTCTTATTGGTCTGGATCTATAAATGGTAATGGGAAACAGGAAAGCAATGATTATACGGCATAGAATATAGATAAATAGCGAAGGGATGTTATACTATAAAATGATAATACCAATTGTAATTGTATTCACATATCTACATATTGTGATCCTGCTGCAATTGTAGACGGGCCCGCTCATGCATTACTAACCTTAGATAAATTATCATAACCACCGAAAAAAACAAAATATATTTTAAATTATTTAAAAATACTTAGGAGTTCCTTGGATGACCTGAAATTACAAAGAATAGTATATCTACCATATCGCTGTGCAGCTGCTATAGTGGAAAAAATAATTGATGTGATATAACCACAATGGAACTGACTCTTAGCTTCGGGTCTGGAATCCCTACTGAGCTCTTTGCGGCACGTCAAGCCAGCCAGTTCAGCGCAAGGGACAAACTTCTCCAAAGTTCTGGAGAAAACTTCAAAAAATTCTGGAAAGGATTTCTCAGAACTCTAGGAAGAAGCTTCAAGAACAAATTTAAGGGAATTTTCCTAAAAATTTTGGAATAAAATTTTCCTCGCAGTTCCGGATAGGATAAAAAAAAACTTCCCCGAATTTCAGGAAGAAACCTACCAGAGAGGGCACTACCTGCAGGGTCAAGAAGGAATTTTTCAATAAAATCATTAGAGAATTTCTCAGAAGTTCACAAGAGGACTTTTCAGAAGTTTCGAAGAGACTCAAAGTTCAGTTGGACTACCCAGAAGTGCAAGAGAGCTTCCCTAAAGTTCCAAATCGAATATTCCAGCATTTCAGAATGAGAACTTCTCGAAGTTCACGAAACCCCAGATAAAATCAGGAAGAAACTTTCGTGAAGTAAAGAGGGATCTTTCTAGTAGTTCAAGCTGGAATTTCTCAGATATCCAGGAACAAACTTCTCCGAAGTTCAGGCAAATACTCCCCTGAAGTTCAGAAGAGATTATTTCGGCAGTTCAGAAAAGCACTTCTCAGAAGTTCAGGAAGAAACTTCTAAAAACTTAAGAAGATTTTCCAAGAAATTCTGGAGAGTACTTTCTCAAAGTTTTGCAGAAACTTTCCTTGTAGTTCAGGATAGGACTAATCAGAAGTTTAGAAAGTAACTATGTTCAGGAAAAATGTTACCAGACGTTTCTGGAAGGTAAAATTGGGTTCTAAAATGTGAATTTTGAAGAAAATAAGGAGTGGCTTCCAAAAAGTTCATGAAGACTTTTGCCTGAAGTTCAGGAGGAAACTTCCCAGAATAAAGCAAAGAGCCTTGCAGAAGATCAGAAGAGAGTTTCCCTGAAATTTAAGAGATAATCACTGACTAACCGAAGAAGCAATCTATACAAAAATCATTCATATGACCGTAATGATATTGATGATCATTAGTGATGTTTGCATCATATTTAAATATGGTACACACTATCAATGGTTATTGTTGAATCAAAAAAAGTCTGTTGATTTTATCAAATGAAAATCGTGATTTGAAAATACAAAACTGGAAAGAGCGTTATAGGGGAATAAAAACAATAGAAAATTGTGTCATCTATGCGAATGCTTCAAGCTTTAGTGTCACTTTAAAAATATGAAACAATAGTGTAAGGATGCATACAATCCAACAAATAGATGCAGACATGTTATCATAATCACACAAATAGCGATAATGACATTTCGACTAGTTTTCTAAAAAAAAATTACAGACTTTAAAGACATTCCCAGACATTTAAAAATTTTATCACAGACATTTGAAAAAAATATCTGGCATCCCTGATATCGAGGTTCACCAAGAAGTTCTTAATTTAGAAAGCGATTTGTACCTCCGCAAAGCTGAGTACACCTTTCGTAACCGCAAGCACCATGAATGTACAGGTGTATTTGTAAGAGTGTCTTCAAACATGACTTCTCCCTCTCCTGAAGGCACATGACGGTCCATGACGGTCCAACGAAGGACGTGCTAGAGTGGTATAAGGCGAATGATGTCGATTCCATGCCGAAAGATCTGAACCTCCTCAACACACCGGAACTGCGCCCAATTGAAAAAAACTGGGCCATTATGAAGGGGCACCTTCTAAAATGACCAAAAGTGGTGAAGTATGTAGAAGAAATTGAGAAAGCATGGGTCGTGCAGAACCTTATGGCTGGAGTTAAAGCCAAGGTTCACGAATTTGGATATAAAAGCGAAATAAATTAAATGAATGATGTCAAAACTAATTTCAATTGTTTTTTTTTATTCCCTGAAAATTTTGTGATAGTCAGATTAAAACTCGAATTTTTAGAATGAATTTGGTGTGTGCGAATTGGAAATGGTACACCCTTTAAAATAATACTTAAATACTATTTACGAGGAACTTGTTCTCTATACAAAATTCAAATATTTGAAACGAGAGAGAATGAAATAACGAAATTATATTTTCAGTGTACAGTATGCCTCTTTTATTCTTGAAAGCAAGTATACTTATATTTTTCAGAACAGTCTATATCCCATATCATGTTCTGGAATGAATTCCTGTTTTTGTTCAATATGCCAAGGACACGCTACTCATTTCTCATTAATTTCTTTTGTTCAGCCTACTGAGTATATATTTTTTTCAAATCAAACGATGCCCGGAACGAACCACTCACAAAAATTATTCATTTCAATTAACCGTTAATGTTACTCGTAATTTCCACCAGCAAATTGATTATTTCTTTCTTTTATTCTTTTAAAGAAATACACCGAGCCGTTCACGGTGTCGCTCGCTCATAACCTAATCAAATTTATTCCTCCTAAAAGCTTCTGCTTGTAAGGTGGCAATTCCCACTTGACATAACGGTAAGAGAAAACCTATTTGCACTGCACTTACTTGCTCCGTTGGCCAACTTGTGCTTCGTTTCTTTTCTTTTTTTCTTTTTTCTTCGCCGCCTTCTTTCCGAAACACGGCAAGATGGTGACATCCTTCGGCGTAAAATAAAGCATCAAATTTTCAGCTCTCTGGGGAAGGGGGGACAGGAGGAGACAAAGAAAAGAAACAAGGTTCGAGGACGATAGGTCGTGAGCTTTGTTTTTGTTGAAATGAAAATGTACACTTACAAAGGAACTGCACTCATTCATCTTGGAATCATCTTGTTGGGCATGGCTGAATCAGATTGTTTCGCGACGATTGTGGAGGTTGACGTTTTAGGAGCATCCTTATGATTTGAGAAGGATATTTTTCAATTTAAAAAAAGAGATGTAAGATTTGTCAACGCCTGCTGGGTATAATGTATACGATATGGAAGTGGAAACGCGTGTCGCGTAAGTTGTTTGCTTCAGCTGACCTGAGAGGCCGTTTTCAGTCTCTTCTGACATTTCCACGCAAACATGGCTCTATGAGCAAACACTAATACACGATTAGTCGGGCAAATCCCTCGATGTGCGCGAGTATTCAATTTGCAAAGATAATGGATGTTTGTTCAACTTCAAAAGGGAATCACAGCATGAAATAGTTTCCACAAAAAAAAAATGGGAAAGCAAATTTTCCCTCCACCCTCCTCACCTTTGCCAACGCGAACAAGAACAAACTTCCGCTTCTCCAGCTGTGCTCACAAATGAGCCAGGGACTTTTCCCGTGAGCTAACTTCAACTCTACAGTGGCTTACTAGAGGGCGGGGATTCCACCCTGCTCTCCTACCCCGCTTCAGTTTGAGCACATGTAGGCGTGCCTTAAAAAGCAATAATTCTCGCAAAGTACACATTTATCACAAACAAAACATTCTCTTACAGCAGCGGCAGCGGCGGCGGCCAACTAGCTAGCTAGATAGATAGTAAACGGAAGCTGGAGAGTGTGTAATATCGCTTCAGCTTCAGTTTGCCGGTTAGCGACGGTATGGCAAAAACGGTTCCAGCAAGTGTAACAGAGGACAAACATTGGTCCTTTCGGAACACTACCGTCCGACCCCCCTCTTCCCCGAATGCCCCGGCGCGATCGCTCGGAACAAGACAAACAGTACCGCGAATCGATGTGGCGCGCTTCGAAAATCACGGCTAGTTGAACCACGACGACGACAGCGACCACTCCGACGATTAGCAGCTAGCTACCTCCGTCATCCGCATCCGAGGGGGCCCAGTGTTTTTTGCGTGTTTGTGTGTGTGTGAACGTGTATCCGCTTTCATCCTTTTTTTCCTTCCAACTTTGTATATTTCTGTCTAGTGGGAATTTCCGCCACACTCAGCAAACCATCCGGCGGTGGGCATCGAGGCCGGATGATGTATGGCAAAGTTTAAGTGTTTTCCTATTACTTATTAGTTGCCGATATTGTGTTTTACTTTCAGATAAAGTTCTGGTATTAATTTTCCCCATTGGGGGTTTTAGTTTCCCGGTGGAGGGGAGGGGGAATTGTAGTCTCGGAGTAATAACAAGTTGTGTGTACCGTTTGAGTTACATGCCGTTGGACGGAACGGCCGACTCGACGATGTCAATTGAACAATAACTTTCAGTTTACTGGATTTAACTTCTAAGCGAAAGCTTACCATTTCTGTTTGTTGCGATGGAATTTCTCATGCACAGTTGAGACACTTGGGATTTTGTTGTTTAAAACTTCACGGAATACTCTAACGGTTCTTTTATGAATACTTTTTCAATAAACGCCATGAATTCCTTAGAATTATTTTCTGACTCTAATTTAAATTGAATATTTTGTCATACAATACTCCATTTCCATTAAGGCCTGTACACGTTAAATTTCGGACACTTTTATTTCAGAGAAGATTTTAAATAATGTGGATTATTTGAAAACTCTCCACTTTATTTCGTGGCACAACGCGTTAACATTCATTACATTCAGGAAAATAGCGTCGAATCAAGTGAAAACGCATTTTGAGAGAAACGGTAGCGAAATCGGAATGTATCGGTACGTGATCTTGCCAAGGAACTCAACTACCAAAAAATACCGGGTTATGTGTTTGCAAATCATTTGACCAGCGCTTGACTGTGGATCGGAAGGTTGGAAGTGGGAAAGATCGAAAAGCCAACAAATGGACAAGAAGGTGGTAGCAATTATTGAGAAAAATTCCAATCTTTCTGTGCCAAATATGGCTCGCTAAGTTAAAAAGTCAAAATCATGCGTACAAAAAACTGAGGCAAGGACTGAAGACGTACAAAGTAAAAGAGGTGCGAAATCGTGATGACAAGCAAAATTTCACTGCAAAAATTCGTGTTGAGGAGCTTCACACCAATTGTTTGCAAAAATTTTCTTATATCATATTGAAGGACGAAACATACGAACTCGAAGATTTCGAAACAGCTTCCGGGTCTGATTGTTTATACCGCAATGCAAAAAAACGCAATTGCCCCGCATTTTCGGACAAAGAAGGTGTCAAAATTTATGAAGAAGTATTTTATTTGGCAGGCCATACGTTGTTGTGGTCGAAAATCAAAAAGGTTCGTCTCTACCGGCACTATCAATGAGGATGTGTACGAGAAAGAATGTTTGTAAAAGTGGTTGCTATCGTTTATCAAAAGCCACGACTCATCAGCTCTGTTTTGGCCTGATTTGGCCTGACTGGGCCTCTTGTTACTATGCGAAATCCGTCCGGGAATGGTATAAGGTGCAAGTGGTCAAATACGTGCCAAAAGCAGCCAATCTGCCTAACTGTGCAGTATTTTGCCCGAAAGAAAAAAGAATACTGGGCTTTGGTTATGCGGAAACTCTTAGAAACTAAGAAGAAAGCAAATGGTACTGATGATTTCAAGAGAAGATGGAGAATCGTCCCAGTGGGCAAATTTGAGTATAATGTACGGAAGTGTACCACAGAAAGCTCGAGAATTTTACAGAAGGAAGGATTAATAACTAAATCAACTCTTTCTAAAGCAGAAATAACTCTTTTATTGTAAAAAAAACAATCGATTTTGTTGAATTATGTGTAACTTGTTATTTTGATGCACGAAATTTAACGTGGACAGACTCTAGTAGGGTGGAACATCGCAAGGGACCCATTTATCTGATTCATCACTATTCAGCCGTGTTCAAAGCAAACGACTTGATTTTTTGAAGAAGGCTGGAAGCTGACATTTTCGACTTCCAATAAAAGAAATTGCTAACAAGTTTCATTATCCAAAGATATGAACCCATGCAGAATTTGAGCTCAATCGGACATGGTTCAGGGGTACCCCTAATCGATCGAAGTTTTGATATTTTTACCCATGAATTTTGTTTTCCTGGACAAAAGGAAACGACGAAAATCGAGATTTGTTTTTCGATGTCAAATGACTAAAAAATGTATGAAACTTCAATACCTCATTATTTTGGTGAAATGTATCTGTCGTTGAAAACGAACGAAAACGAGCATGAGCGCGAACCACAGAACTCTACACTCTAACACTTTACAACATTTCTTGCATATCAGGATCAAACGAATGGATATCATATATAATAGATACGAATGATTGTAGTATTTTTGAGTCACATAAATATATACACTATTATATAAATATTTCATGAAAACGGTAAGGACCATCACGGCACCCGATGGAAGCACTCTGGATGGGGAGAGTGGGAATGCCAACTCCCCATTGCTAGCAGTTTGTAAATAGAGTGCAGGATCTTCTCCTTGCTCATTAGGGCACTCTCATATTAGATAGCATGCTCGTATGACCATTTTTTCAATCTTGTTCTTCTTGTTGTTTCCCTGTGGATACGTATAAGTGATGTTACCTATCCATCCACCCAACTCTTTGTTGGCCCTTCATACAACGGCATGATTAGAATAATCAGTGGTTATTAAATCTTGATTAAGTCTAACAAAGAGGAGAGCCTATTGCTGTTGGACTAAGTTTCCGTGTTACAATGGGTGGTAGTCAATATCATAAATCATTAAACTTCAATACCTGATGTTTCTATTTATTTTTAAAAAATTCATTTTTTGAGCATTTTCGAGCATTTTTGTGCAATTATAGTCATGCGTCTTAAATAAATCATCGAAGTATAAAATCCCACGCAAAACATATACAAAGATCGATTTCGATAATTATTTGAATGATTAAAAGAAATATTTTTAAAAGTTTGACCTAATGGACCTAACGTAAGGTTCACTCCAATAAAATATCATACATCAATAATTGGTGTATTATATTTGTACTTTTTCAAACAGATGAACCGTAGAGCGGGGTGACTTTGACCGCCAAGTCCAATATTTATTCAATTTAAAATTATCCTTCTTCAAGTGCCTGAATTTTTCAAGCTTTAAACCATTTATATTCAGCATTTATAAGGGTATATAAATGCATTTTGTTTTAAGCATTTCTCTATTCCCTTCACTATGAAAAGATATTTTAAAAAAATGCTCCTTATGGTACTTTTTACCAAGCTCTACAGCAATCATATATTCAAGCAATTTAATGATTTAAAAAAAAATCGACAGCCACATTTTCAGATTACTTAAGTATTCGTCTCTCTAAGCTAATCAAAAAATATAAATTTTGTATACATAAACAAATTAATGAATAAAAAAAATATTTTGATCAAAAATTAAGAGCAAACGAATAAACGCGACAACCTTCTCGAAGAGTTGCACTACCTTTCAATCTGTCAAAGGGTTTGTTTTGTTTTGTTCTTTGTTGAAAAAAAGGTGTGAAACATTTATTTCGACAATTTAATGGCATTGAGAAGTCCAAAATGCCGAGAAAGTACGTGAAAACATGACATGAGTGAGGTATTTCTGTTCTTCTAGTATTATGGTGAACTACTGAATGGATGCAATGGATGGGTTGCTCATAAATTATGTCATGTTTTTAATGGAAGGAAGCTTTGGGAATTGTGATAATCTGTACACAACATTTAAGGTCCATAAAAAACATGATAAAGTGGGAGGGTTTTGAAAATGGTCCTTTTTTTGCGTGACATAATTAATGAACGTTTCTTTGGGGAATGTTCCACCCCTGAGCTATTCGGGAGACATCTGGATCAAACGGTTTGCATAAAAATTTTGTGTTTTTTTATTCATTTAAGCACTTCAAATGGATAAAATTGATTTTGATCGAAGTCACCCCATTATTGAAAATTGGCCGTGGGAATTAAACAATTCTTTTAAAGTTCATCTGACATAATAAATTTTTTAAATTTCTGTGTGCTGTTATACTACAGATACCAGTACTGGTTTTAAAAATGTAAAACAAAATTTTATAGATAATTATCATGAAAAATTTCAAGAAATAGTTCGAACAGTGATCGAAGTCACCCCATTTTACGGTATCTGATTTTGTAAACAAAGAGGGGAGGTAAATTCTTGGAACCCTTAGCACTTTCATGCAAACTAGGACCACCAACACAAGGAATAACATTTCCCTAATATGATGGTGATACTACATGCAGTGAGGGTGATGAGATTTATGAGAAATTGACGTATTATCGTTTTCTAGTGCAGACCGTTGAAAAAAACAATTTTCTAAATGAAACTGGAATTTTCACTACTAGTGTAATTTCAAAGAATAGTCATGTAATGTCTTTTACCAATGTGTCATTAAGTGGAATTTAATTGGGATAAACATGTCCGGTCTTCAAATAGTTCAAAAGTTCAATGCTGATTTTCTCATTTTCATCCAAATGTTACTTACGTCCATTTGAAAAAGTACTCGAGAAATGCTGGCGGTATTGAAAGAGTCGCTACCGATAGCTCAACGAAGGTTTCACGCGATGGAACGAAAGTTTCTCACCAACACCAAGCTGCATGCTGATTACTGTCAGTTTATGGGAGAATATGAACCGTTCAAACCAATGTTTAGCACTACAACTCAGACCCGAGTTGTTTTTGTTGGGTCATGTAGGTCGGCCACCAATCTTTCGCTCAACGATAATTGTTACGGCTGCCCAACAATTCAACCACTTTTTCTCGCAACGTGTCTGAACTTTCGTATGACCAGGTATGTCGTAACCACAGACGCTGAACAAATGTATAGGTAGATCTGGGTACATCGAACTGATCGTACTCTGCAGCCAATAGTGTGGAGAAATATTCAGACCGAGGAGTTGAAGACGTACCAGCTCAAAACCGTAAATTATGGCACAGCTTGCTCACTGTTTCTCGCCACACGTGTTTTAAATCAGCTGGCCGCCGACGGAAAAAAACAATCCAAGTAACAGTGTGTTGATAAAACTACATTCAAAACTGTTTTGTCTACCAACACCTCCTCTATGCATCCTCAAGGTGAATCGCTACTCCATGTATTTTTTCCTATCTTTCATCTCGCTCTCGCAAACTCACCTTGCTATTTCAAATTGATAAATCTCGATTGTTAGTGCATGAACATAGAATCGAACTCAATCTGGTTGCTCACAGCAAGTAAGCATACAAACTGATGTGATTAAATTTTCAATATCTAGTACCGACTCTGAGTCAATTCTTACTGTTGAGGTAATGACTGTCATCAAGAATGCTTCAGCATAAGCCCTTAAAGCCGAAATGTGTACAAAGTGGCCCACTCTATAGACGGTTGTGAAAAATAATTATAAAACCTTTACAAGATCATAAAAACTTTGAAAAAGATCTAGTGAAAGATGTTATGACCACTTGAGAACCTTCATAAAACCTATTAGCTGCCCCCAAAACCAACATAATGGACACAGCCGTCAACGGTGATATCGTGGTTGGTTTTTGTTGTTCTGCTTTGTTCGATTCTCTGCTCTTCTGATTCATTTAGCAGTAAATGATATCTAAGAAAAAAATTCGAATATTGTGGGAAATATTGTTTAACAGCTAAATATTCAAACCAAATTGGGCTTTTTTTATAACTTGTCATCCCTCAAAACATATGCGCATTAAATTTTATGGTGAATATTGTGAGTTTACATCAATAAAAGCAAAATTGAAGCAAATACATTTGATAAATGTATCATGAATTTCCTGATCAAAACTAATGCCAAAGCTTGTCTCTGATCTACAGTTCATTTGTAGTTCATTTAAAATTTGGTGTATTTATTTTTCCACAATTCAATTATTTCATATATTTCATATATGGCAATAGGAAGAAGTTATAGTTTTGCCAAAAAGACAATTTATCTTCGCAATGGGTACTATAAAACTATTTGGTCATTTGGTGACTAAATTCCAATTTGCTGTTTATTGCTTTTACTGGAGACAAATTGGTTTTATAATGCATTTTTAACTAACCAAAATAAAATAATTGTAATGAGTCCTATAACGACTTTTTAAAACAGCATTTTACGAGTCCGTAAAGTCAAAATAAAACCTTTGATATGAGTCAAAAGAACTTTAGAAGACAAGGTTTTAAGATCGTTGTTAAGAAGCTCATAAACATGACTATAATTTGAAACCTATTGGCACCTCTCATTGCCATAATACAACCAAATTGATTTCTAGTGGCTTTCAGAAAACTTCAATAAAACATTAGAGAGCTGGATGGTTTTGGCAATATTACTTGGGAATTCCCGTTGGCGGCTCGACTTGTAAAGCGTTCTCCTGTCGACTGTCTGGCTGAAGATGAAGACAAACAGCGCATGATTGAAAGCTGTGGGCAATTGATAAGATTGCTGAAATTTGAAAATTGAATTCCAAAGATGCACATACCAGAGCATCTTCGTGACTGCCGAAATGATCTGGAAATAGATGAGTCGATCACAAAAAAAAACTCTAGATCTGATATGGCACCCTCTCATTGCTTGTTTCGACTTCAAGGTACCTCAACTGACCTCATTACAACCGATTACAAAGCGCATTGCCTTATCAGAAATTTCCATACTCTTCGATCCTAAGGGGTTGAAAGGATCAGTAATTGTTTCCACTAAGATCTTTCTGCAATCGCTTTGGGCTAACTCATTCACTTGGAATAGAGTGTTACCTCGGGAGTACCAGGACTGGTGGAAAAACCTCAGGGATAACATTCAGAATCTGTTCACTCTTAAAATATCCCGACGAGTTGTAATTGACAACAATATCCACACTGAGCTACATTGTTTCGCAGATGCGTCTGACAAAGCATATGGTTAATCGTTGGATGAAAGTGGAAACTCCCTTTGCAGTCTACTTTTTTGTAACTCAAAAGTGACTCCCTTAACGAGACAACGTGATGACGACAATGTTAAAAAATCAACCGATCTCTCTTGTCCAACCACTTTTTGGTCTGATTCTAGTATTGTGTTACATTGGATCGCTTCTTCGTTGTCGGCATGAAAAGTGTATGTGTCCAATCGCATAGCTGAAATCCATCGGCTCACTGATGGGAGCGAATGGCGCCATGTAGCTTCAGAGGAAAATCCAGCTGATCGTATGTCTCGACTTGAGGAAGAATTGAATGCAACCATCTACCCAGTTCTCCATCTCTCCATTCACGTTGTCACCTCATCAAGGTCTCTTGACGAGCCAATGAGAAAAATTAATTAAATGCGATTTGACACTCGTAAATACGTCTTCCATAGCCTCCCACCTTGGCCAATGAGTCCGCCTTCGCATTGCCCGGAATCGAGCAATGTGAAGGGACCCAAGCCATGGTGATAGTGTAAGAGCGTTTAGACAAAACACTCAAACTTCTACGTATTCCATATGGGAAATACGTTGAGTGCTTGACCAACTTATTTGACCGAACAGCCTCCAGAGACCTTAGGCTGTCGGAGAAAATGAAGTAGTTCTTAGGTGGAAGAAAATCTATATGTTCTAGAGAATAGTATATAGCAGCTAGTTCATATACAGAAAATGGTGCACAGAAGGTGCTATGAACCGTGTTAAAAACATCAAAACCACTGGTTTTGACCCATCTGTGAAGAACCTACGGTGCTCGCTGACGTGCCCATATTTGCTTACAACTCCGCACGATGGTAATCTAGGATTTTGACGATGTTTTCCCTTAATGGCTGATCAAACCCGCAGTAGAACCGAAGAAGTCTGAGAAAATATTACTTTTGGTATCAATCTAACCAGTTCAATGTCCACTCTCAGTGTGATCTGACGCATTTTCGCCAGTACTTTGTTCTGTATCTATTATTCCGCTTCTATTGTTCTCGCCATCACCCATCGATTGTTCAACTAGCACCATCGATCCAATACCGGCGATTGCTGGTCAGAAACGGATTATTCCCACTGCCACATCAAACGGTAAGGAGTCAAATGGCCCAAACCAGAAACATCGTCGCCCTCAAACGGATTCCCAGAGTTCAACTGCCCTGATTGATTTGCCAATCATGGACACAGAAGCCGCCACGTGTTCTAACCTCAACTTTGGATACAACGTCCCTACTTCCAACTCGTTCGTCACTTTGACTAACAGTGATCCCAACACGCTACCTAGCTCGCAAACGAAAACCGGTAAGAATGGAGAGGAGAAAATTCCACTGGTCACAATTACCGAGACCAACATTCCTGCTGTCCAAGGTATTGTCTTGAAAGCAGGAGTTTCGATGTTCAACGTCAAACGAACATCAACAGGAGTCAATGTTTTCTTGTACTCTAAAGAAGACCACTCGAAGCTTGTTTCTTTCATGAAACAACAGAATTTGAATTTCTTCACCTATGTGCGGGACGAAGACCGGATGACGAAAATTGTTCTGACTGGGCTTCCTGACATGACTGTCGAGGAGGTCTCCGATGGCCTCAAAGAAGTCAATGTGTTTCCAAAGGAAATTCGTAAAATGACGCTCAAGCAGAAACGAAACGAGGATCACGTTCTTTACCTACTCTACTTCAACAAAGGAAACGTTCAGCTCAATACTCTCAGGAAAATCAAGTCAGTTCATCACTGTATAATCAGGTGGGATTTTTATTCAGCCAAAACAAAAGGACCCGTTCAATGCCGTAATTGTCAGATGTTCGGACATGGATCTGCACAATGCTTCCGTCAGCCACGATGGGTCAAATGTGGACCGTCAAGCTCCCAAAGGAACAACTCTTATGTGCAAACTGTGGCCAGCAGCACACCGCTAATTATCATCAATGCATAAAACGTAAAGAATTTGTCAACGCCAGAAATCATCAGCTTCTCAAACTCAAACTACAAAGATCACGTCGTGAAGGTTTTGTATACCGACCCGAGGATTTTCCCCAACCTGGATCGTTCCCAGAATCAGCATGGCCAACGCGTTCCGTCGTATTCCAACGTTTTATCTCATCATGGAGTTGTACCAGAACAGACACCACAGCACAACAAGAGGTATGCCAATAATCATTCCCCAGAAAACAATCTTTTCACCCCCGACGAAATCGTCGAAATCGTGACCGAGGTTTACTCACGACTGAGCACCTGTACGACCAAAAAACAACAGATCAGAGTGATCTTTGAAATTACTGCCCATTACTGTTTCCCTTCTAATGGATAATGTGCCAAAAAGGTTAACTATTTCATTCTGGAATGCCAACCCAAGTAACAATTTTGGTTTTATAAGGGTTCTGAAGAGCATGAATTAGACTTCAAGAATGCTATAAAACCATGATAAAACCAGCAATGTTCCTTGGGAATGGTATTCAGATCAAATCTCACGACTTCTTCATATTTCTCATAAGTAATTCAATTGATGTTTCTCTCATATGTGAAACCTTTCTCAAACCAAATATCAAACTCTCTCACCCTGACTTCAAAATCTATCGTTTGGATAGAACTGGGCGTCGAAAAGGCGGAGTTGCAATAATCGTCAATTCTTCGATTGTGCATTCTTTACTACCTGCGTTTGATCTTCAGATTATTGAGGCAATTGGCATAGAGATAATTACATCTACGGGACCGATTTCATTTATCTCTGCTTATAATCCTGGCTCAAACAGAGATAATAATTTATTTATACAAGATATTCAAAAGGTCACAAAAATTCGTAACAGTTTTTATATCTGTGGTGATTTAAACGCACGCCATAGACTTTGAATTGTATCTTGAGCTAACACAGCAGGAAATTTGCTCTTCAATGAACTACAAGCAGGAAACTTTGTAGTTCATCATCCACCACTATCTACGTACATTCCTTCCGATCCAAACCGTCGACCATCGACTCTGATTTAGTAAGCAACAAATGGTATGCACTCAATATCTAACTTACAAACAGTCCAAGATCTAACATCTGACCATGTACCGATAATATTTGAAATTAATTCTTCTACGGTGAACCTAGCCCATCTCAGATCTATTCCAGATTACAGCCGTGCCGACTGGAGAGGATTTAAATCTTTTTTAACCGAAAACATAGATCTACAGCACCTTGATTTTAGTACAGTCCACGAAACATTACAGATTGATAATCATATAGAATTTTTTACAACAATTATGCGACAAACACATGATAGATTTATTCCCTTGTCCGTTCCTGAAAGATACAAGTTGATCCTACCTGATGATATTCTTCTTTTGATAAGATTAAGGAATAGTCGCAGAAGGCAATCGCAACGTAATCGTAGAGATTCTTACCTTAAATCAGTTTACCACCACACATGTGAACTTGTGAAAAAACGAATTGACGATTTTAGAAACAAATCCTGGTCAAATAATTTGCTAAGCATGAACAACGGTCAAAATAATCATAGAAAACTTTGGAAATTCAGCAAACTCATCAAGAATAATCACAGATATATTCCATCACTTTCGAAAGATGGTAAATTACTAATTACTGATAGAGAAAAATGTGAAGAAATTGGTTTCCATTTTTCCAGAGCACATTGCACTAAAGGGTGATACGGTCAAAATTTGGTCAAGGGAAAACGCGTGTAAATCGGTGAAATCGTTTATTTAAAAAATCAAATTAAATGTCTTTTTCAAGTTCAATTAGTATAAAATTCAGGAAAAATATTCAGTTAGGCTTCCGCTTTTCCAAATCCGAATTGCCGGGCCTTTCGCTTGACCCCTGCCATCAGATTTTGTACAGCCACCTTGTCCACCTTCTTCGCCGCAGAAAGCCAGTTTGCCTTGAACTGCTGCTCGTCCTTAGCAGTTTTTTTGGTCTTCTTTAGGTTCCGCTTGACAATAGCCCAGTATTTCTCAATTGGGCGGAGCTCTGGCGTGTTGGGAGGGTTCTTGTCCTTGGGAACCACCTGCATGTTGTTGGCGGCGTACCACTCCATGGCCTTTTTACCGTAATGGCAAGATTCCAAATCCGGCTAAAATATAAACGTTCCCCAAACACTTTAATTACATTTGTAACGGTTGATTTGGCAACTTTTAGCGATTTTGCCAACTTTGCGTGCGAGTAGCTCGGATTTTCGCGATGCGCGAGCAAAATTTTGATACGCTGCTCTTCTTGCTTGGACGGCATTTTGACAACTGAAGAGTGAATTCAAATTGAATCAAAATAGGAGCAACATTCTACACACACACACACACCTTCAAAATGAGGGGTGTTCAGGTTTTTTAAATGCAAAATTGAAAGAAGTACGTCAAGTTGATATTGACCAAATTTTGACCGTATCGCCCTTTACCTTCCAAGATCAAAGTCCCATAGAATTAGAAGTTAATACAACAATGAACAATTTTTACGCTAACCATTCTCAGATTAACTCTGATACCCAATCTTTGGTAAAACCCAAGGAAATGTCAAATTTTCTCAAAAAAAATTAAAAATAGTAAATCACCTGGCTTAGATCAATTACATAACCGATGTTTAAAAAGATTACCACGAAAAGCTCTCGTGCTTTTGACATTTATTTTCAATTCGTGCATAAAATTGAATTACTACCCCTTGGCATGGCGACATGCAAAGGTTATAGCAATTCCAAAGCCAAATAAAGATCGTTCGGACCCAAAAAACTATCGTCCTATCAGTCGATTGAGTAGTTTGAGTAAAATCTTTGAAAAAGTTTTACTGAAACGTCTCAATCAACATATCCAGATGGCGATACTCAGTTCGGTCTTAGAAACGAACATTCTACATCCCACCAATTACATCGGCTAATAAACAGTATAAAAAATAATCGCGATGTTAAAAAATCTACTGGACTTGTACTGTTAGATAATGAAAAAGCTTTTGACGCGGTATGGCACAACGGATTGATTTACAAAATGATAACCTTGGAGTTCCCTGCGTATCTCATAAAATTAATTCACTCCTATCTGAAGGACAGAGATTTTGTATTATCGATAGGTTCTGAATCTTCTCAGATACACAGTATTCCTGCTGGAGTACCGCAGGGAAGCGTTTTATCTCCCGTATTGTATAACATATATACATATGATATTCCGGATTTCGGTGGATGTGAACGATATCAATTTGCAGATGATACAGCCGTTGCCTCATCATCCAATGATCATGTCGAAGTGACTATAAATCTCAATGCCAGCCTGATTCAGTACTCTAGTTATTGCAAGACATGGAAAATCAAAGTAAACGAAAACAAAACTACAGCGATTTTCTATACTAGGTTTAGAAATCCGAGTAAACTTCCAAATAGGAATCTCGTTTTCAACGGTTTTGAAATACCTTGGACGGATGAAGTAAAGTATTTGGGCTTAATTTTGTAGAAGCACTCACTAATTCTCGAAAATGGAAATAAATTAGACAATTCTTGAAGCTATTTTATTACTATATAAAACTATATTTCGATCGACATTAACATATGCTTCGCCAGTATGGTCAGAATGTGCACTAATTCATAAGAGAAGATTACAATTTTTTCAAAACAAATGTTTGAAGATCATTCATAACTTGCCTCCTTGGTTTTGTACTGAGAGTTTACATCAAATTAGCAAAATAGCGAAATGCTAGATCAATATTGTAGTAAAATTAAAACAACATATAATCAAAAATGCACAAGTTCTTCTTTCGATATGTTGCGTACTCTGTGTATTTAGTGTTAAAGTCTTAGTGTTTAAGTTCTTCTCTAAGCGGAGGTTTTTATCTAAAATGCTGTTTTCCTCCATATACAAATGAACTATTATGTAGTAGATCTCAAATATGTTAAAAAAAAATTAAAACCATTCCAATGTTGAAGGTGTTAACCGAACTCATTGTTTTTAGAATAAGAAATGTTTTGTATATTGATTTTCATAATAATAAATAAACATTTGATTGATTTAGAGGTATCAATCTAAGAAGGACTTCCCTCCAGTGCAATGTACCACTAATACCACATCCCAAGCAACACAAACCTGTCATAATGTGTTGCCGGAACTTGATTGTGACTTATTTGAGTCACGTTGAAGTTCTTTTGATTGCTTTGCAACAAGTGTGCTACTTGTGTACAAGTGTGGTTCATTTGGGCATTTTGTTCGAGCAGTTTTTCGAAGGTATCAATGACGGATGGATTTCAGACCTGGCATCGGATGAGAAAACTGAGCGTTAATTCCGGGAGATGATCTGTTAATAGCTGTACTCCTGGAAGTACCGCTAAACTCATGGTATGGATTGAGCTCATGCAACCTAGCGCGATCCGAAGATAACGATACTGAGTTCGTTGAATTTTTAGCAGATGTGTTTTTGCCGAGGATTGAAAACATAAGCTATAGTGTTCTAAAACCGACAGAATAGTTGTTCAGTACGGCTTGATCAGATCTTTTGGATGTGCTCCTCACCATGTACCGGTTATTGTTCGCGTAAAATTGATTTGCTGTTGGCATTTCTGTGATAGATACACATTGTGTTTCCCCCAGGTTCATTTCGACCAGACTCCGAGATATTTATACGACTTGCTATGTGTGATTGTTCTACCCATAAGGAGAAGCGGAATTTTTTATGGATGATGTTTTTTCAAAAAAAAACCACCATCTCTCTTTTCTCCGGTGAGAATTTGATACCCAGCTTCCATGCAAGTTGGTTGTGGTTAGTCTTTGAACCGAGATAACACAGTCACTGCAGAAGCAAAGAATCACCCCTTTCTTTGCGTCTTCAGTAACATAAGAAAAAATGTAAAGTAAGACTCTTGCAGCAAAAATGTCGACGTCTTTAATAAAGCCTTGAAGAGGTGCTTATCAACGCTTGCGTAAATGGAGACTTCTGGATTGATGTAACAAAACTATACTCTTCATGCAAATGAGAGAAATATTTCTGCCATCATACAAGATATTACGCTTCCGCACACAATCCATTGTGAACCGAGCTTAATTTGTTGAAATCTTCACTAGCGCCACATCAACAGTGGTAGGCTCCAAGAACTAACGCTTTCTTCAGTCCTCTGATGGAATTCGACATGGAGTTTTCATAAGGGCCAATGCCGCAAACGTAAACAATGGCTTCTTCCGCAAATTTCTTTAAAATGCAAACTCGTGCAACTAAACTACCACTTCTATTGCAAAGGGGAACTCCTCTTTTGTAAAATCATCGTGGCCAATCACTATTTAGCATACTCGAGAAATTTCATTTGCGACATTGGCACTTATGAAAACTTCATGTCGATTTAGGTTAGATTTCGTGTCTGAAAAAATACTCTGAATGTATCGGGTACGAAACGGTTTGTCACGACGCTACTGCATTTTGGGTCTGGTTAGAAGTAAACTTCGTATTGAAATTATAAATATGTATCTTATGACTGCTACGAGTTCCAATGATTCTTAGAATTGTTGCCAAATAAAAAGGAAACAACATTTTGAAAGACAACTTTGTCATCATACCTAACGTCTGTAATTCAAAACTGTAGTTAGGTAGACAAAGCCCCGGAGCTGTCACAGTGATTGTCGAAGCTACGTCAAATCGGGTCGCAAAACAACTCGAAACAAAGAATGACACATGCTTCGCCAACCGCAGACCCCCATTCACCCCCACCGACCTTAGATTTATGACCGGATCTGGTTTTCCAGCGCCACCGGCGTTGGAGTTGGCGTCCCCGAAATCAGCAGCAGTTGTGGGCTCTCTATTTGCCCGACCGAAACTTCCACCAATCCGATAAAGGAGGAAAGGTTTCTTTTTCCACCGGGCAAGTGCGAGGGGGCTGCGATCTCAGGTTCTTATCGTCCTTCCTAGAAAAAGGCTTGCTGGCGGAATGTGACGGCCAAAGTCGGAAAATCCACAGTGGGCTGCCAGCGCCAAGATAAAGACAATCAAAGCTCTCGTTTTCACCGCCTTCGCTCGGTTTCGGGAAGTTGGAGGTGATTTGGCTGCTTAAGTTTTTCACTTAAGATTTCATCCATAATGAATTGGGAGTGCGCGCTTCTTGGCTTTGGCCGCTCCTGTCCCAAAAGCCACGGCCACGGACGGACGGGTTGAAGGAAAAGTTCGAAATATTTTAGCTCACTAGCTCTTTCAGTTGAGTTGAGCTAAGTTAGGTCGAGTTTCGGGTTTTTTTTTCCTGTTATTTTGGCTTTTTGCTTGGCTGGAAAAGTACGATAAAACAAGAAGCAGTAGTGAAGGGGTTCTGATTGCTCAAGGGTGATGGGAATGGGGCGGAATAGGTGTAAGGTGCCATAATGAGTTTGAACGAACAAAGTGGCGTTTTTCTTCGACAGAAGTTATTTTTGCACAGGGACAAGACAAAGCCCGAAGAGACGGCGACGGCGACGACGACGACGGTGGCGTTCATTATTGTGCGCGTGCTGCGAGAAAAAAAAGGAATCTGGAAGGAGGGAGGTGCGGAAAAGTTTTCCTCCGTCTTTGAAGGCTTGATGGCGAAGGAGGGGGTGAAATTAAAACAGTTGAAGAATTTATGATGACGTCGAAAGGACGATATGGAACTGTTAGCTGATGGCTGATGGATCTTTTGGGGGAAGCATGGTAGATTTAGTGGCTACAATTGATAAAATTGACAGAACTTTTAGAAGAAAGGCATCTTTAATGAGCGGAGGGAAGTTTTCCGTTTTAATTGAGCGGAGTGGGATATTTTTGGGAGCGTGATGTTTGTTCGGATTTTTTGTTCTTTTTGTCATAAAGATAATCATTTCTCCTTTTAAGCATAATGTTTAGAATAATTGCAGTCGACTTACGAATGGTGGTATTAAGTTACATTGTTGTAGTTTCAAACTTACCTAAAACGAGAAAATGGAAATAACACGTGATTAGCAAAATAAATTTGATCGGAAAAGCTCTTAAATAAAATATTTTCAATTATATTCAATAACTAATTAACCAGATACTTTTCATAAGACGAAAATTTATATTTAAAAATATATCTAATTAGTTTTTACCTAATACGTATCAATGCAATAAAAATACAAAAACTAACCAACATGTAAACTATACGATTGTTTTGTTCCAACACCACAAAAATGATAAATAAATGAATATTTCTATGATTTTTTCATATAAAAATATATGATTTTCTCTCTCATTTCTCAATTTTTTTTTTAAGAACAGCTCAACCCTCCTCCTGGTCAACCTGAGCGTTGAGATCTTCGATAACGATTTCCTCATCACGAAGCAATCGTATTCGCATTCCACTTAAAAACTCTCTTCTGAAGAAAATCGAGTGTGACGAACGGAAGGCTGCTTCCGGTCGCCCAAAAGTGTTGTGTTACCGCAAAGTGCAGACAATGTTAGCCTCCTACCACGAGTTCAGATCGACGGTGATGAAATCGAGGGAGTAAATGAATTCGTGTATCTGGGCTCATTGATGACCCCCGATAACGACACCAGCAGAGAAATAAAAAGGCGCATTATGGCTGGCAATACCTACTTTGGACTCCGAAGGACGCTAAGGTCGAACAAAGTTCGCCGAACCACAAAGTTGACCATCTACAAGACATTAATTAGACCGGTAGTTCTCTACGGCCACGAAACATTGACATTGCTAGTGGAGGACCAACGCGCCCTTGGAGTCTTTTAACGGAAGGTGCTGCGTACCATCTACGATGGAGTGCAGATGGAAGACGGAACGTGGAGGAGGCGAATGAACCACGAATTGCACCAGTTGCAGGGAGCAAAAATTGGTCGACTACGATGGGCTGGGCATGTCGTAAGAATGTCGGACGACAGCCCTGTGAAAATGGTTCTCGAAAACGAACCGACAGATACAAGAAGAAGAAGCGCGCAACGAGCAAGGTGGATCGATTAAGTAGAAGCCGACCTGCGGACCCTCCGCAGACAGCAAGGTTGGCGAATAACAGCCATGGACCGAATAGAGTGGAGACAACGTCTGTGTAAATCAGAGGCCACGCCAGCCTTAGTCGGATTGGTAAGGTAAGTACCGCAAAGTGCAGCAGAGGTTGAAGTGCAAGGTGACCTCAACATTCCGTGATTTGAACCAAGAGGTAGGTGGAATCGTCCATGAACTGGAACACATATTTAAAGAACTTGTCAACCAATTAGCGGAAATAGGACTAGAATTAAGTTACGACAAATGCCAGTTACTACTGAGATTTCCAAACAATAACGATCAGATATCAGAAGAAACAGTACTAATTGGAAAACTTTTCAGGTATGCAACAGGATAAAATATTTAGGAGTATGTCGTAAAGCATCCTAGGATAGGCTATCAATAAATAGACAACGATTTGAAAATGCATATAAGACAAGCAGAATTGTTCTAGATTTTTAAAAAAAATTCAACTGCTGGGTAATATGGAAGTTGATTTATAAAACAGTAATAGCCCCATCTATAAAATATGGAACGAAAGTGACAGTTCTGACAACAACAAAATAGAGTAAATATGGCAAATTATGAAACGCTTATATTGAGAAGTATTTTTAATCATTGTAAGAAACCAGCAAATATTGAATTTGATGCAAAAACATTGTTGAAAGGAAAAATAATCAATAGGAGAGCAAGAGTAGGAAGAATCAGTTATTGCGGTCACATTCTGAGAAAAGTAGAATTACATCCACTAAAATTAGCTAACAAACTTAAATTCAACAAGAAAAAAGAACGACGGCCAAGCCTAACGTGGAAAGATTGGCTAGAACAAGATTTGAGTAGATTTAGGGAAGTAAGCAGTGCAGAATGGAAACGATTGGCGAAGGATAAGGAGAAATTAAAAAAAAGGCAGAAGAGATAGACAAGGAACCAGAAAGCGAAATTTCGGACGGAGAAACATCGGAAGAAGAAAAAGAAAAATATAAAAAGTACAAATATTGGAAAAGAATCACCTAGAACTGATAAAATAGGGTTAGAGCCTTATAATTGACACAAGAGTAAGAAGGTATTATTTGATTTAAAAAACAAACCTGAGCAACAAAAATACTAAGTCTAATTACATGAAAACTAAATTAATACAATACTTAAGATATTACCCTAAGGCTTAAGAATAAAAACAATAATAAGAAAAACCAGACCTAAACACAAAATATAGTTTTTAAATGCTAGAACTCTAGCAAGAACAACAATAAAAAATAAAAAAATGAAAAATTAAAACCACATTAAGGATTGATATGAATAGGTTCATCAATTAGTAGGAATACAGTAAGCTGAGGTGAATGAGTGCTTCGCGAATTTTTATATTCTGGTTTTTTTAAGCAAATATTAAAAGTATACAATTTTCTTAACTTTACTACAAAGCAGCTTGACTAACTGCACATCATGCCTCAAACCTTTGATTGAAAATGAGGAACGAACCAAGAAAAACTTTACAGCAATCAAAAACACATGTCATACAAAAACAGAGATACTAACAATCGAAAACAATTAAGTCAAAGGTACGCAAAACAAGAATAAATTATAAAAATTTGCTTTTTACTGTATTTTTCCCAATTTAAATAGCTGAAATCTAAAAATTAAGTGCACTCAAAAAGACAAACTTTGCTATTGCAATGTTATCCATGGCCCTGACAGACAGTTACAATAATAAAGAATAATAAACAACCCTTACTTTCAGCCAAATTTTCTAACACAAGGTAAGCAATCAAATGACCACAACAAAATATACTAATTATAACATTACATTAAATAACAAATAATGGGGAAAGGGAGGGGCCACAAGGGCACCCAAGTGAAACGATTTGAAAAGGGAGCATGGGACTGCCTCATTCCAATTGTTAACATTTCGCGGACTTTTCGACCCCATCTATTGGGTTAATTCTGTCAATTGAGGGCTCGGTTGGTAAATGATTGGACAATGCGTACCATTAGTACTTCGCGTACCTGCAGGTGTAGAATAGACCCTACTGCGATGCTTAGCCTCTTGTCCAGTCACTCCTATCCCTACCTCCCCGTGGTGCCGACAGGGGTATGAGTAACCATAAGAAAGATCGGGTAACCAACCCCGGTGGGACCTTGGTCATATTCTGAAATGGGAAGGGGGGGGGGGCTGCCCTCTTCAAAGGGTGCAGTCTATCTGGGCGTCTGTTCTCCATGTTAGGGGCGGCTCAAAACAGCGTCTGTTCTCCATGTTAGGAGCGGCTGATCATCGTCTTTGTGCCAGCGTGGGACTCTTAACAGTGCTGTGCACGATGGTCCCCCGGCGAGGCAGGGGGTTGGGGAAGGCCCAACAAGCCGCCCTTAAAAAGTCAATGTTACAAATAATACAGAACTTAATACGGACCGGAACAATCGGGAAAGACCTAGGCGACGAGTTAAGGACTACGATTGGAAACTCGAAACATGAAACTGCAAATCGGATGCTAATAGGATAATCTATGATGAACTTCAACCACGTAACTTCGAAGTCGTAGCGCTGCAGGCGGTTTGCCGGACAGGACAGAAGGTATGGAAAAGCGGGCATCGAGCGGCTACTTTCTACCAGAGCTGTGGTACCACAAACGAGCTGGGCACCGGCTTTGTAGTGCTGAGAAAAATGCGTCAACTCGTGATTGGATGGTTTCCGATCAACGCAAGAATGTGCAAGCTGAGGATCAAGGGTCGATTCTTCAACTAAAGCATCATCAACGTACACTGTCCACCCGACGGGAGACCCGATGACGAAAACGAAGCGTTCTACGCGCAGCTAGAACAAGTGTATGATGGCTACCCGCAGCGGGACATAAAAATCGACATTGGTGACATGAACGCTCAGGTAGGACGGGAGACAATGTACAGACCGGTGAAAGGGCCTAACAGCCTGCATGCCGTATCAAACGATAATGGCCAACGATGCGTGAACTTTGTGGCCTTCCGTGGTTTAGTAGTTCGAAGTACCATCTTCCCCCGTTAAGACATCCACAAAGCCACTTGGAGATCACCTGACCAACGAACAGAAAATCAAATCGACCATGTTCTAATCGACGGGAAATTCTTCGCCGATATCATCAACGTTCGCACCTACCGCAGTGCGAATATAGACTGGTACCACTACCTTGTTGCAGAATGTATGCGCTCAAAACCCTCGACGGTGTGCAACACGCGTCGAACTCGGACGCCACGACCTAACATTGAGCTACTACGGGAAACCGGAGTTGCCCAGGATTACGCGCAACAGCTAGAAGCAGCCCTACCAACGGAAGAGCAGCTTGGTGCTGCTACTCTTGAGGATGGCTGGAAAATATTTGAACCGCCATTGGTAGCACTGCAATAGTGACACTAAGTACTTCTACAGCAAATCGAAAAAATGACTGGTTTGATGTCGAATGCAAGCATTTAGTAGAGGAGAAGAATGTAGCACGGGCGAGAATGCTGCAACACCGTACGAGAACGAATGTGGAACGGTATAGACAGGCACGGAACAGACAAAACTCTATTCTTCAAAGGGAAAAAGCGCCAGGAAGGAATGATCTGAGCTAACGAGTAACTGTTACAGGCATAGCACCGAAAGCGGTTCGGTAATAGATCTGGGAACACGCACAGAAGATGACAGGACCCCGACCCAAACCCTTCAGGAAGTTGAGGAGGAAATTGGTCGGTTGAAAAACAACAAAGCCGCTGGTATTGACCAACTCCCAAGCGAGCTATTGAAATACGGTGGTGAAGCATTGGCCAGAGCGCTGAACTGGGTAATTACCAAGATTTGGGAGGAGGAATGTTTACCGGAGGATTGGATGGAGGGAATAGTGTGTCCCATCTATAAAAAGGGCGACAAGCTGGATTGCTGCAATTATCGTGCGATCACGCTACTGAGCGCTGCCTACAAGTTGCTCTCCCAAATGTTATGCCACCGCCTGTCATCAATTGCAAAGGAGTTCGTGGGGCAATACCAAGCGGGATTCGTGGGTGCCCGCGCAACTACGGACCAGATTTTCGTGATTCGGCAAGTGCTGCAGAAATGTCGCGAACACAACGTGCCTACACATAATCGTTTCATCAATTTCAAATCAGCGTATGATACAATCGATCGAAACTAGCTATGACAAATCATGCACGAATATGGATTTCCGGAAAAACTGACGCGGTTTATCAAAGCAACGATGGATCGAGTGATGTGTGTCGTCCAAGTATCAGAGACGCTCTATAGTCCCTTCGAATCTCGGAGAGAGTTACGGCAAGGTGATGGATTATCGTTTTTGCTGTTTAACATTGCACTGGAGGGTGTGATTCGAAGAGCTGGGATAGACACGAGTGGCACGATCTTCAGGAAGTCTGTCCAACTATTTGGCTTCGCCGACGACGATGACATCGTAGCACGTAACTTTGAGACGATGGTGGAAACGTACATCAGACTTAAGGCTGAAGCTGATAGGATTGGGCTTGTGATTAATGCGTTGAAAACAAAATACATGAATGGAAAAGGCTCACGAGAAGACAATGTTAGCCTCATAGCAAGAGTTTAGATCGACGGTGATGAAATCGAGGTAATTGACGAATTCGTGTATCTGGGCACATTGGTAACTACCGATAACGACACCAGCAGAGAAATACAAAGGCGCATTGTGGCTGGCAAAGGTACCTACTTTGGACTCCGAAGGACGCTGAGATCGAACAACGCCGAACCACAATTTGACCATCTACAAGACATTAATAAGACCCGTAGTTCTCTACGGCCACGAAACATAGACATTGCTAGTGGATGACCAATGCGCTCTTGGTGTCTTTGAACGGAAGGGGCTGCGTACGATCTACAGTGGAGTGCAAATGATAGACGAAACATGGAGAAGGCGAATGAACCACGAATTGCACGAGTTACTGGGAGAACCTCCCATCGTACACATCGCTAAAACCGGTCGACTACGATGGGCTGGGCAAGTCGTTAGAATGCCGGACAACATTTCTGTTAAATCGGTTCACAAAAACGGGTACAAGAAGAAGGTACAAGGCGGAGACCAAACTTTGCTACAATATTCAAGTATTGACCTGACATAGGCAATGTATAGTGTTTTTATCGTATACGGGTCATGAAAGTCATAGCAAAAACGTTTAATAAATCCTAGCATGTTTTTAGCTCTGTTTATAATTGTGTTATAATGATCAATGAACGTAACTTTAGAGTCTAGGACAACACCTACATCCCTAACTCTATCACACTTCTCTACATTCTGATTGCCTAAAGTTATTTGTATATTAGGTGTGTTTCGTATTCGACTGAAGGTAATTAAGTTACATTTTTTAACATTCAGTTGTAGCAGACTTTTGTTACACCAAGTATGGAACAACAATATCTCATTCTTAAACGCGTTGATGTCCTCTGCATTTTTTTATTTCTAAATAAAGTTTCATGTCGTCAGCGTAAATTAAAAATTTTAGTTTCTTAACAATAAAAGATAAGTCATTTACAAATAGAATGAATAAAAGTGGTCCTAGATGAGAACCTTGTGGGACTCCCGAAGTGGTATGAATAGGTGTTGATTGGTTTCCTTTAAATCTTACAACTTGATCACGGTTGATTAGGTATGAATTAAGCCATTTGAGGAGTTTGGGCTGAATGCCCATTTTTTGCAATTTAAATATAAGCATTAGGCTGGGTCAAAATTCAAATTTTAGTTCCCTAATAATTTTTGGAAGCCTTTTGAGTCCCATAATAACTGTGCAAAATTTCAGTTCGATCGGTGAAACTATATTTTTGCTCTCGAGGTTTTAATTTTACATAGGATTTTATATGGGAAAACTTACTTTTACATTGAATAATCTGGCGCGGTGACCCGTTGCCATCTAACGGAGTCAACTGTCAAACTGTTCTATGTGCATGACATCGGCTTTCCTCCTTGCTGAGTAAACGCCTCACAACAACGTGGTTGCTTCGCGCCAACAGCAGCAGGCTACAGGCCATGCTGCAGGTGGCAGTGTTGTTAGGAAAAACAGTTCAATGAGCCGTTCGTTTGGATTGTAATCAGTTTTAGCTTAATAACTTTTTCTATCGCTTTGCAGTCTTCAAAGAAAAGTTTCCTTGGAAAATTTCCAAGAAGAAAATTTGGTTCATTTATTTTTAGATGGCAACGGGTCACCTCGCCAGATTATTCAATGTGAAAGTAAGTTTTCCCATATAAAATCCTATGTAAAATTAAAACCTCGAGAGCAAAAATATAGTTTCACCGATCGAGCTGAAATTCTGCACAGTTATTATGGGACCCAAAAGGCTTCCAAAAATCATTGGGGAGCGAATATTTTTTCTTTCATATGTCCGTGTCCCAGGCTAATAAGCATAGGTGTATCAACACGGTCAAATGCTTTACCAAAATCTGTGTACAAAACCTCTACATGGTTTCCGTTATCCATTGCTTCCAGAGAATAATTAACGAATTCTAGTAAATTTGTGGTTGTCGAACGACATTTATAAAATCCATGCTGATTAGTACACAGATAAAAATAAACATTGAATTTTCTGCGTTATATAATGCACATAAAGGGAATGCTAGATTTGGCAGAGAATAATGGGATATTTCATGTAAATTTAAGCCAGATAACGCCTGAATCTAGTCTCTTGTATGAATGACTTCAAACATTGTTGTATAGCACATGAAAAATTGCAAACAATTTCGTTGTTTACGCCTCCTTTGGCATGGAATTAAACGAAGGGAAATTTTACACGCTTGTTAAAATTAATTATTTTTTTCTGTGTAGTTATTCTATTTTTGATTTGGTTAAATAATTTTTCATTCACAATTGCCTCAAAAAGTTTTGGAATGCAAGAGATCAGGGCTATACCCCCGGGGTTATTGTAAT
Organism: Aedes japonicus; assembly: GCA_034211315.2. Lineage (NCBI taxonomy): Eukaryota > Metazoa > Arthropoda > Insecta > Diptera > Culicidae > Aedes > Aedes japonicus. Next base: position 44,689 of record JASCZW010007036.1, on the reverse strand, counting down.
TAAAACGGTCTACAACTGATTGACGACGACAAATAAATAAATAAATAAATAAATAAATAGATTTCATTTCAGACTCATTAAAACGTTTTGGTCAGTTGGCTAAGTAGAACAGAAGAGCAACGTCTAGGCAAGGTTTAGATAAGGTTTGGATAGGAGCTACAAGGAAACGTTACACCAATGGATTGGGGAGGATGTGGAGGACATTGAATATCTGATGGCTCTCTAGAAATGTGGGCAGAAGAAATTATAGGGCTATGAAAACCGCTCCGCAGCAAATGATGTACGAAAGGTCTGGCAGTTTTTGCCTTCAGAGGCCACCAACATCAGATAATTACTGCTTGTGCTGTCCGTGTATCATGAATAAGTGAAGATGAGCTCTCTCTTGGGTTAGTCGGCGAAGTAACATATAAAAGAATAAACCAACTATGAGCCCCCATACTGCAGGCTAAAATCAATCACCATCTCCTGCAAGATGGAAAATTCCCTAAATCTTTTCGCTCAATAAATCTGATTCCATCAGCACCCTTCTCATCGAGGAGCAAAAATGAGAAACCCAAAACACAACACCAACCCAGACAACATTTAACTGGTGGCTACTTTAAGCCCGTTTACCTCCCCAATCCGAAAGCCAATCTCGCGAAATAAACCTCACAAACCCAATAGCAGCACCGGAATCCGGTGGTCGTGTTTCTTGTAGCGGCAAATGCCCCAACAACCCGTGCGGTATTCAAGTGGAATGGGCTGGCTTCGAAGCACTCTCTTCCCGCTTTTGTGTGCGTCCCAAATTTAACCTTTAACTCCGAAATGCCGGATTACGAAAAACCATGGCCACAGCCATTTCTACGCGCTGCAATGAATTATGGGAATTGTGACTCGTCCGAGCATCTGCGAACTTGGGGAATGAGCAGATGCAACACCACCACCTTGCTTTTTTTGCAAGGCCCGCAAAGCTCGAAGCTTTTGTCCGTTATTTAGCGTGGAAACGGCTGGAAATAATTACTACAACTTGGTGCTCCTCGATAAAGACTGGGATTTTCGACTGCGGCTGTTTGTTTCGGTATGGTGCCCCTTTTTAGAATATGTTGTGCCATACGAGCATAGATGGGTACAGACGTGTGTAATTATTACTTTTGGTTTACGGCCAACATAAGCCAAAGTCCAGTCTTTTACTAGCCGGAGAGTCCCCTCATTGTTTGCCGACTTAAAATTCAAATGGAGTGCTTCATTCACCCCACCCCATTCTACAGCTCGGAAGTAGCTTAATATGAGCTGGAAGGAAGCTTTGCACCAAATGCGGGAATCTCCAGATTAGGCAGGACAAGTCCCAGCTGGACCTCATTCGGGACGAATAATCATCCTGCAGATAATTTAGATGTTTTTTAATGGACCCCGAACGAGAAGTGTCAAAACTTTGCCACTCCTAAAACTAGTTCAGCTATGGAAAGGACCGTTGTTGACATTCAAGCTGAGTGGCGAGCGGCATAATCATTTGTAGCTCGTAAAGTTTTACGATGGATTGAAGCTTAACCTTTTTTCTTCTGTTCGAACGGTTGCGTTGGCTGAGGTTAATGTCACGTTGAAAGGGGACCGAAATTTGAAAACTAAATTTCAATCATCTCCCTTGGCGAGCGGAAATGTTGTTGGAGCCACTTCCTTCCGATGCAGAGGTTGTCATTAAATTCCAAGCCTTCGAATCAACAATATTTTCGGGGGTACTCAGCAAACCACCGAATGGCAGTTTTCCGCACGCAAAATGGGACCTTCAAGTGTCTTTAAAATCACTAAAGCAAATGGAATCCGCCTTCTTCGGGCCCCTCCGCCACTGGACCGGATCGCCCATTTCTTTCAATAAACGGAACGAGAAACCCACCAGCTCTCCTCCAGTCGATTCGCCAACACCAACCAAGACAGAAGGGGCGTAAAAATTCAATATCCGCCTGGAGGCAGAAAACCGAACGAATTTTATCGAATATCCTCTTTCGCATATCGGCTGAGTTGGGGATGCACAGTGTGTTGAGTGTTCGGGACAAAAATGATGACAGGAGATGGTAGTCATTTACCACCATAGGTGGAAAAAGGGTAAGTTTGATTTTTTATCCATTTCATTAATTGGGAAGGCATAACTGTGGTAGCATTACGGAGCCAAAATTTCTTGTAGTAACGTGGATCACTCAATCACACGCGATTTACCAAAAGTTAGACGGGGTCACATTTTGAGGCACGAATTGAGTTCAAGAATGGAAGTATGACCAGCACCTTGCACTTGAGACTGATCAAGATGACGGGATATTAAAGACTGTATTGGAAAAAATGAGACACAATGATAGCGTGAGGGTATAAATTGATGAAATTTGGTGGAAACTAGTTGAGATTGTCAACGTAGAAACAATTTTACCACACCGTGCACCATCGTGGAAAATCTTACTGCATTCCACTGATGGATAGGAAAACTCCGGTGGTGGCTTATTCAAAGAGACCTAGACGACCCGTGGCGAACCAGCCCAGGAGGCTGAAAGCCACGATAATAAAGATATAAAAAAAAACCTAGACGACCCAGCGGAAGTCAGGCCAAAGACCAAAGGCTGCTAATCTGGTGAAGGCAATAAAGGTTTTGAATCTGTCCTAGCGTCGACTAAACCTGTTGATCAGCGGTGTGGCGAAGAAGGTGGAAGTATCTATCTGGTTTGTCAAAATGCGATTAAATGTGCCGGCTTCCACGTTTACAAGGCAAGGAAGGCACCAAACTGCAACGACAAACAAAACACGGTTGCTTTAACTCGCGTCAGGAAGTTGTACCAAGAGTGGCTGACGAAAGCGAGGTGCCTCGTGATGGACGACGACACTTACATAAAGGCGGAACAGAGAAGTTATCTGCGAAGGAGCTTTACGTTGCCTCATGACAGTTGGCCGTTCCTGAGAAGTCTAGAAGAAGAAGAAGATGGACAAATTCGCTAAACAGTTCTTGGTTTGTAAGCCGTATGGTGTAGTATGGTGAGATGAACAAGCCATATATTACAATGGGTCCCATTAATGGGTAAATCTATCGAGACGAGTGCCTCCAAAATAGTCTGCTGTCCTTCTTACGTACGACTGGTGTAAGAGTGGTACAGAGAACAATGTGGTTTTGTACCTGTCGAACTCGCCGGAACTTCATCCAAATGAAAAGTTTTAGGCCATCATGAAGACCAAACTTCGTAAAACATCTAAAGTATTCGAGAACTTTGAAGCTTTGAAGAAACAGTGGCTACCTATGCCCAAAATCTTCTGAGTGATGTCAAGGGCATTGTGCGGGCATTCGGACATGGAGAGGGAATCCAATAAATGATCCAATGAAAAATATAACGAAATAGAAATCCAACCATAGTGTTGTAGTTGTCCGCTCACGGACACTTGAATATGTGATTGGCGATCCTTGGCTCGAAGGATCCCAACCGATTGGCCAACTTCTCCCTGGTGAGAAGTTCCACGGAAACAGGAACACAGCGACAGCGGCAGCGACGAGAATACTCAACTCTGGGAACCTTGAAAAAGGCTGTTTGTTCCGGCTTTGGAGAAAGAAATGAGCGCGGTTGGATAACCTTCCAAATTTGACTTTATTTTCGAGGTTAGCGGTATAACATACCAAAAATTACTGACGATACGAACGATATGCAACTCCTTTACATAGTTCTCTTCTCTACTTCCTTATGCACGCTGATTGGTTCTCGCTATGGAGGGGCGGGGCAACCAGGCAGATAGAACGTCACTTGTGATGATCTCACTCAATACTGCTGAAATTGTCGTGCTCAAGCGCCAGTGGCGTAGCCAGGAAGGGTCAAAGCTATCTTTTTGGTAGGGTTTAGGGTTTTAGTGGCACAACACATACCTATGTATAATATTTCGGGAGACCGACTACCCGCGGTTGACTCGGGGTAAGTAAGTGTCGTAAAGACCAAGGATGTGGTCAATAACAACAAACAACAAACAACAAATTAGACATTAAGTCCGCATTGTGCACGAACAGTAGTGTATTCCAAGTTTTTTTTTTAATCTGTCTTAAACTAAATTTTTAGCATCGATTAATGTGTCTCATTTATTTCGAGTATAGTCTTTATAAATACAAACTTATTCATAGTGTTGAAAATTCAGCGGAGCTTTGTATAACTCATAACCTGTTGACAAAGACTACGATAACCCATGTAATGCATTAATGTGTGTAATATGTGACATTAAGGAGTGAGTCCATAATTATTGTGACACTTTCCATCTTACGTAGCTTTTTTCATACGTAACCGGAGTCAACCAAATTTTGCCAGTTTATCTTTAGAGTATATTATTCACATCCGCTTAACTGTGCAGTTGTCAGTGATATTCCGGTCGAGATGGAAGAAATTAAAAAAACAGTACGCGAAAAGATTTTATTCATCTACAAGCAGAATTCTGATTTGTCGCGCCGTGCCGTGCCGAATATGATGAATATTCTGTATTAGATTCACAAACATTAAACATCTCAGTCATTTGGAACTTTTACCCCTAGAGACGGGCTTTGTTCACCACCATTTTCATATGGACTATACAAGGCCTATGTGCGAGCGACGCTGTCAAATAATGAAATGTCGAAAACATTACGTTTACGTTTAATACCAACCGTTAAGTTCTCAGTCACGTTTTTGGAGGCAATTTCCCACTTTTTAGTAAAATATTTTTCATTATTTGACTCTCATTACGATTTTCCAAGGTTTCACTTCACAATGGCCCAATATCTTTAAATTTGACGAGGTTCTGGGGTGTTTGGAGGATTACAGTATTGGTACAATTGGTACAATGTTGACGTTGTTTCCTGCATACTAAACCTGAGGCGCTTTACCATAATGGCAAGACGTCAAATCAGGTCAAAACAACTCCGAACTCGAAGAATGGTAGTAGCCTTTTTGCAGACACTTGTTGACGTCAACTTGTTGGTTAATCGAACCTGTAGTTTTGAAGATTTTGCTCTTCATACCACAACTACAAACAGCCTGCCAAACCATGTAATTTTTAGAGAACTTTGACAAATTTTGGCGTTGAAATGATTGTCAGCCGTGCTACGTTGTAATGCGGTATAGAATTCAAGAAAAGAAAGTTGCTTCAAGTCTACTTTGACGTTTGTTTCATCATCCATTACCATGCAGTCAAATGTTGTCAGCAATTTGTCGTATAGTTTACGCTTTCTTGTTTTAGAACTGGTTTCCCGCTTCTCGTTTGGGTATTTTTTGTCTTGAACGACCTATATCTTGCCGCTTTCTTCACTTTTTGAACGAAAGAATACGATGTTTTGACCTTTTTAGAAACATCTCGGATGGAAAGGTTCGGGTTTTGCTTAATTAGCCAAATCACTGAATTCCGCTGGGATTTGAAGTAGTCGTTCCGCTTGGCGGCAGATCCTGGTTTCCGACCGGGAGTCAATCGATCCTGAAGGAGTTTCAAAACGCTACTTACTGTTGAACGAGGGACTCCAAGTAATTTTGCTATGTCTTGATGCAACATAGACGGATGCTCCACACTTTTGGGCAAATTTTTTTCACGCACTTGTTGTTCTTCGACTCATATTTCAATCCATTGCTTTTGTGACAGCAAACCGAATTTCAAAACGTTCAAACACACAATAAAATTGCGTTAGCGGAATTGGTGGCATACATATTGACAAACAAAAAAGATGGTTAAATGGTGGTTAAAAAACCAAGAGAGCGGTCTTTGCTCATTTCAAATGTAATGCAAACATATCGATATTTTTACAAGGTGCAGAACTTCGTAAAACTATCAAAACGCGTGCCTAGTAACTTTACTTGAAGCTACAAACCAAATACGGGTGCTGCGTCATTGATAATACGATTTACACTCAAACGGATTCCAAGAAGTTGCCTCGACAGACATGTTTCGCGAGTAGGTACAAATTTGCTGTTGGTGACAATTTGCTGACGGAAGACACTGTCAAAATTTGCTTTTTAATACTCGATTTTGCAGGCACTTGGGGCAAACGGAGGAAACCATTTGTGGTCAAAGTAATAATTAACGGTGAGGTTTGCAAAACTTAGTTAAACGAGTTATGCCGTTACGGGTTATCAAAAACTGTTGTTTTCTGTTGTTGTTGTTGTTGTTGTTGTTGTTGTCACGACTCCAAACCCGCGAAGGAGTGATAAGCAGCTCTTTCTGTGGATTTTGTACCCAAATACATGCCTTTTTACCAGCCTTGATAAATCACCAGACCGTTCTGCACGAGAGCCAAACTTGACTGCAAACACACCACCATGTGGCTGTAATTCACCACTTTTGTTTCATTCTTATAGATGAACCCGCAACGCAATGAACGCGACCCGAGTGTACAAGCTCGTGTTTTGCTTTTGAAACCGTGTTTGATTTTTGAATTTTGAATAGGGGCGGGCAAGGGAGGAAGGAAAGAGAGAGAAAGAGAAAATTACATCGTCTTCAAGTCTTCAAGTTGTGGCACACACTGAACACTTCACGTATTCAATGCCACACGCGTAAATGTTCGTTCGTTGTACGAAAATAACACAAAGTGTTACGAATATGTTTTTGCCAATAAAAAAGAAACGTCTTTCTGGTGAATGCAGGATTGACTGTCAGATCTTTTATATCGACTCAGTATAAAATTGAAAAAAAAGCGCAAACAGCGAGAAGTTGTTCAGCATATTTGCTAATGTTTCTGACATGAGATCTCACTAGGTCATGGCGACTCGTTACAAGTTACTTGATTACTAAGTATAAACTTTTAACTCTCAATAGCGCTTTAATTTGTATTTTGGGATAAATCAATTATTCCAGCCCACCCAAGCAGTAATACCAACATGTATGAGTACGATTGAAGAGAAGCAGCAATTGTTTGATCTTCACAAAATTTATTTCGTGCATTGATAAAAAAGGTTTAATGATAGCATATGATAGCAAAGTTTTATACAATTTACGGGACATTTGTTTTATGTACAAAATCCATGTTTAAGAAACGAGTGAAAGCTTACGTACGGAAACAAATTTTCAGTACATATATTGACAAAGCAACACCGCTAAAACACAGTGTTTTACTCTCCGTGCTCACAACCTTTCACAATTTTTTTTATGGTTGTTCAAAAAATAAGTTCGTTTGTTTCCTTCAATTACATACTGGAAATGTCCATTTATGGTACTACTAGGTGAATCAAAGAACTGTTTTAAACTTCCAATAATAAAAAAAACAATGCACACAATGTGCTCTAAACTCACCAACAAAGCAACATTTTCCGAAATCAAATTTTGAATGAGAAGTAATGAATATCGAAATTGATAGCAGCTTTCTTCTTGGTTCATGCGAATGCTCTCGACTTTTTGTGGTATGTATTTGATTGAACTTCTTGTCAATGAACCTATTCACCTTCTTCTTGTTTTATACCATTGTCATGCTATACAGTAAAAGAGTGTTTATGTCTGTATTCTATTTCACAATTTTAAATTGATTCGCATAAATTGTTCTTAACAAGCTCCTATTTTCTTGATACTGTTGTAAAAATTAAAAGTTTACGAAAAAAGAGGTTGCTATGAGCATCGGTTGTGAGCGGTTGTGTCGACCAATTTGGAAAGATTTTGCAAAATACTAACTACAATTTTAGACACGCAAAAAAAAATTGTTTTTAGTGGTTCGAGTTTATCTCCGGAAGCCTGGATCCTTTCCGCGTGATTTCGTATGTCGTCAAAATGTAGACAAACATAAATTAGTTTGAAACGCCTTTGTCCCATAAAGTAGGAATAAAAGTCTATTCTCCACGTTTCTTGCTTGGTCCATAATAGTTTAATGCTCATGTGATTCTGCTTGTTTCATTTGTATAATCTCTTTGAGCCTGTTCTGAGTATTCTGCATTACTAAGGCCAATGGGTACCGTTGAGTAGGTGGAGATTCTACGGGGCTGAGCTGTAAGCCACCCGACGGATCGCAGGTTGCGGATAGCGAACGGCCTCCAGATATGGAGGTTAGTTGTGAATTAAATAAACACCCCGGACAAGCAGCGGGGGCTGCCTAGGATGTGGGGGACTGGAACAGTTATTGGACTCTGTTGAGTTTCTTCCAAAAACCCACACGTATCCGAAAAGCAGCCCTGTCAAAGCGAGCCACCCCGCTATAAGGGTAAAAGTCCAAGCCTCTACCAAGCCGAGCGTCTGATTCACCACGGAGGTGCGGCTCAAACAGCGTCTGTTCTGGTATCCAGCGGCTGAGTAAGAAATGCTGTATCGCGTCCAGCTAGATCCAAGGTGGCAGCCCCATCAGCGCGATCGTCCTAGTGTCCAGCTGGGACGCTAATCAATGCTGGCACGATGGCCATCCGGCGAGACAGGATGGTTGGCGTAGGCCCAATAAGCCGCCCATAAAACCAAATATTACGAATAACATAGAAGAAAATACGACTCGATATAATCGGCAAAGACCCTCGCGACGAAAAAAGGATTACGATTGGAAACTCGGAACATGGAACTGCAAGTCGCTTTGCTTCGCTGGTTGCGACAGGATAATCTACGATGAACTACATCCCCGCAATTTCGATATCGTAGCGCTGCAGGAGCTTTGCTGGACGGGACAGAAAGTGTGGAAAAGCGGGCATCGAGCGGCTACCATCTACCAAAGCTGTGGCACCACCAACGAGCTGGGAACCGGTTTTATAGTGCAGGGCAAGACGCGGCAACGCGTAATCGGGTGGCAGCCGATTAACACAAGGATGTGCAAGTTAAGAATCAAGGGCCGTTTCTTTAACTACAGCATCATCAACGTGCACTGCCCGCACGGGGAGACCTGATGATGAGAAGGAAGCGTTCTACGCGCTGTTGGAGCAGACCTATGATAGCTGCTCCCCGCGAGGACGTGAAAATCGTCATTGGCGACATGAATGCTCAGAGCAGGAAGGGAGGCAATGTACAGACCGGTGATCGGGCCGAATAGCCTGCACACCGTATCGAACGACAACGGCCAACGATTCGTGAACTTTGCAGCCTCCCGTGGAATGGTAGTCCGCAGCACCTTCTTCCCCCGCAAAGATATCCACAAAGCCACCTGTAGATCACCCGATCAACAAACTGAAAACCAAATCGACCACGTTCTAATCGACGGAAAATTCTTCTCCGACATCACCAATGTTCGCACATACTCGCAGTGCGAATATAGATTCGGACCATTACCTAGTAGCAGTATGCATGCGCTCAAAACTTTCGACTGTGGCTAACACGCGTCGAAATCGAACCGCAGCGGCTCAACATCGAGCGGCTGCGGGACAACGAAGTGGCCCTAAACTACGCGCAGTAGTTAGAGACGGCACTACCAACGGAAGAGCAGCTAGGCGCCGCTACTCTTGAAGATGGCTGGAGAGATATCCGATCCGCCATAGGTTTCACCGCATCAGCAGCACTAGGTACGGCGGCACCGAACCGAAGGAATGACTGGTTCGACAGTGAATGCGTGCAGTTAGAGGAGGAGAAGAATGCGCAATGGGCGAGAATGTTGCAATTCCGTACCAAGAGCGAACGAGGCGCGATATAAGACAGGCGCGGGAACAGACAAAACTCGGTCTTCCGGAGGAAGAAGCGCCAGCAGGAAGAACGAGAGATCGCGAAGAGATGGAAGAGCTGTACCGCGTTAAGGACACACGGAAGTTCTACGAGAAGCTGAACCGCTCTCGCAAAGGCCATATGCCACAGGCCGACATGTGCAGAGATACTAACGGGGATATTCTCACAAACGAGCGTGAAGTGGTCGAAAGGTGGCGGCAGCATTACGACGAGCATCTAAATGGCGATGCGGCAGAGAACGAAGGTGGCATGGTACTGACCTTGGAAGCACGTGCGGAAGACGATAGATTCCCGGCTCCAGATCTGCAGGAGATTAAGGAGGAGATCGGCCGGCTGAAAAACAACAAGAGCCGCTGGCGTAGACCAACTGCCAAGTGAGCTTCTAAAATACGGTGGGGAAGCACTGGCGAGAGCGCTGCACAGGGTCATTACCAAGATTTGGGAGGAAGAGGTTTTACCGGAGGAGTGGATGGAAGGAGTCGTGTCCCATCTATAAAAAGGGCGACAGGTTGGAGTGCGGCAACTACCGCGCGATCACATTGTTAAGCGCCGCCTACAAGGTACTCTCCCAAATTTTATGCCGCCGTCTATCACACGATTGCAAGAGAGTTCGTTGGGCAATATCAGGCAGGATTTATGGGCGAACGCGCAACTACGGACCAAGCGTTTGCCATCCGCCAAGTATTGCAAAATGCCGCGAATACAATGTGCCCACACATCACCTGTTTATCGATTTCAAATCAGCGTACGACACAATTGATCGAGATCAGCTATGGCAGAGTATGCACGAATACGGTTTTCCGGACAAACTGACAAGATTGGTCAAGGCAACGATGGATCGAGTGATGTGCGTAGTACGGGTTTCAGGGACATTCTCGAGTCCCTTTGGAAACTCGCAGAGGGTTACGGCAGGGTGATGGTCTTTCGTGCTTGCTGTTCAACATCGCTTTGGAGGGTGTAATAAGAAGAGCGGGGATAGACACGAGTGGCACGATTTTCAGAAAGTCCGGCCAGATTACTTGCGTTTCGCCGATGACATCGACATCATGGCACGGAATTTTGAGGAAGGTGGCAGAAATGTACACTCGACTGAAGGCTGAGGCCAAACGGATCGGACTGGCCATTAACGTGTCGAAGACAAAGTACACGCTAGGAAGAGGCTCTAGGGAAGAAACGGCGAGTCTCCCAGCTCGAGTTTGTATCGACGGCGATGAAATCGAGGTGGTCAACGAATTCGTGTACTTGGGCTCACTGGTGACCGCCGATAACGACACCAGCAGAGAAATTCAGAGGCGTATTATGGCAGGAAACCGTGCTTATTTTGGACTCCGCAAAACTCTCCGGTCGAAAAAAGTTCGCCATCGCACGAAATTAACCATCTACAAAACGCTGATTAGACCGGTAGTCCTCTATGGACATGAAGCGTGGACTATGCGCGCAGAGGACCAACGCGCCCTGGAGTTTTCGAACGGAAGGTGTTGCGTACCATCTACGGCGGAGTGCAGATGGAAGACGGATCGTGGAGAAGGCGAATGAACCATGAGTTGCATCAGCTGCTAGGAGAACCTACAATCGTCCACACCACGAAGATCGGGCGATTACGATAGGCCGGGCATGTCACCAGAATGTTGGATAACAACCCGGCAAAAATGGTTCTCGTCAATAATCCGACTGGAACACGACGAAGAGGTGCGCAGCGCGCAAGGTGGATCGACCAGGTGGAGGATGATCTGCGGACACTTCGCAGACTGCGCGGCTGGCGACAGCTGGCCATGGACCGAGTGCAATGGAGACGACTTCTATGTACAGCAAGGGACACACAGGCCTTAGACTGATTGGTAAGGTAAGTAAGGCCAATGGGTCATATGGTTGATCTAGTAGATCATTTGATCTGAACTCCAGGCAGATTTGGAGAACATAGGATAACTGATATGCAGACAAATAGATTGATTTTTATGCACACAACCTCCGCGAGTCTGTTTGAATATGCTTCTTCCATAAGAACTATATTATGGCTCTGGTTGATTCAATAGATTTTATGACTTGAACTCCACAACGACCTGGAGCACCTAGAGCAACAAATATAAATCGAAATGGGTCGAAAACGATGCGCACCTGGGACTATAAATCAGCGAAGATATTATACAATGTTAGGGACATTACATTAGTCTTGGTTGAACTAATGGCAACGAACTATCTGAATTCCAGCACAATTTGGAGAACCTAGAACATCTTATATGAAGGTCAATATACTACAATCTCTTTGTACTTGGCTTTTTGAGTCTGCTTGGGTATGCGGCGTTGCTAAGGACAGTAGCCCAGTCATGGTTGATCTAGTAGAATCATTTGACCTGAACTCAGGACAATTTGGAGAGACTTGAACAATTGATATGAATGGAGATGGATGGCATAATAATTTCACTCTTTTTGAACATTGTTGAACATGTTTCATGCATGTAGGTCCTATGCTCACGTGTCGCATAGAGATATCGTCCATGATCAACATTCCAGGAGTGTTTGGACGACCTAGAACATCCCGAAAAAGATGTTTATACCCAATTGTATACTTTTCATGTTCCATTCATGTTAAAAACTTCGCTAAAAACACAAAACCGTTCATAAGAAAAAGTGAAAACCCAAATCAATTTAAATATCATGATGAATAATACCCTCAGAGCCACCTAGTTTCAGCCACGAAAGAAGGGTGGATAAGATGGAGGGGGTACATATATTCATAATTTGGGACAACCATTTCCCTTGATTTGAGTGAAAGTTTCATCTGGAAAGGTCAAGGCATCGTTGAGATATAGCGTTTTCAAAATTAAAAGTCCGTCCTGCACCTTTAAGGGTTAAGCCCTATTTTGCTATCAGGCATGGCACGTTTCGTATTATTTCGGTTATGCGAGTGATCGAGTGTGCAAAGAAAAAAAAACAACAAAAATGTGTCTTGGTGAGATGTGGTGGATTGCGGGAGGGTGGACCAATTAATTGTGATGCATAATATTGGTTTCCCATGCTCGCCGTAACACCATATCCTGGAGCAAGTAAATCACTATTCCCTTTTGTGAGTGGCTCCAACAGTTTATCTACTGTTGATATAAAAACGTTCAAATAAAAAATCGATACTATATTAAAATATTTTACTAAACGCCACGTGAAATCAGCTAATCGTTTACTAAAAACAACCCAATCATGTTATTCAACATTCTAATGATTTCTCGTGAACGTGCAGTAGCGGTCTTGGCTTCCATTAAAGCGAGTATCACGTTAACACATTCCTATCCTTTCCTTATTTGACCTGCATTCGGGCGAGTTTTTATATATTGAGGATTTATGCTAGTCCCACGCATCATATGTTTTGTTCTCTGTGTAATAACAGCTGATCTGGCAGCAACGAAGTAGCAACCACGGGCGGGCAAGCATGCTTATTATAGTGCACATGCTCATATAAACGGATTAAATCTTTAAATAGGATAGGACAACTGCAACTTTTTGCTCTGATGAGCATGCTGTCTTGAATACTCACACGCTTATTGAATGACTGATTCGAAAATAGGATACGAGTCGTCTCGTCTCACGCGGATACTATCGTAGCATATGCTCTATTAAAATCTCTTGGATACGGAAACAATACTTTAAAATACTGAATCAAACTATATAGTTATTATATATTCTTAATAACATGAAATTTCTGTAACGTGAAACAAAAAAGCATTGATCAGCTATGTAACATTAACCGGTTTGGCTCATATCATGAATAGTTTAAATAAACATTTTCGATTAATACACTTTCTAACTCTGAATTATGTTTCTTGTTTGGCTTCAAATTGTTTGGCTTCCGAAAGCTTTAACATTGATTTAAATATTCAGTTTGTTGATTGCCAAGAACTGAAAATTGATTTGAACTTAGCTTTTTCATGTTTCAGCTAGCGGGGAAAAAAGCAGCCAATGCTCGTCAAATAGTTACCATTAAAGGTGTGAAATATCTGATTTGTTTTCATGGCTGTTGGGAGACGCATACTTTGATTGAGTTTGACAAGCACGGCACGGTTAGAAACATAATAAATAAATCTCGCGTGTTTTCCGCAATTTGAAAGATTCGAGCGATTCCAGTGCGTTGAATGAGGAAGGTCCAGGTCTACTCTAAATGTGGAAGCCCTGATGTGACAACTGGCGACAGTCTGGTATAAAATACCACAAGAGCGGGCCTGCGGGTCTCGTAAGATGTGTTCCTCGAACTTCTGCGACGACTGGTTAAACTCAAGGGTGAACATGTTGGACTTCACCAGTGTATTTACAAAACGTTATTGGTTTGTAAGGGAAGTCGGAAAAATTTGAAATTCAAGGTTTTTGTTTTGATCAATTTATCCGTTTGTTTCAATGTAGCACTTCGATTTCCGAACCTTGTAAGCTATTATGGATATCGATATGCCATAGGACACAGTCATTGCAGCGGTTTTGGTAACCGACGAATTTTTGTTCCTCGTTCACAATATGTTACTGCGCTACTAAGGGAGCTGTTGAAGAATGGTACAGTTTTCAAATGGTTGTCAATTCATTGGGCATGCAGCGTGCAGACTGACAAAGACGTCTTTCGAATGTTGAGTTCTCTGAAAGACAAAAGGAGGATGGGATTTCTAATGTCTTTTTGAAGCGATCTGCTTGCTCTCTATCGACACCACTTGCCCTTATATTCAACAGAATGGTATCATCGCAGCGATATCCCGTGTGGTGGAAGCTGTGAAATATGACAGCGATCCTGAAAGATGAAGATGCAATGAATCTGGAGAATATCGTGGAGTGGCGGTGCAGAATGAGTTTGGCCAAGTTGGAGAAAGGATTCTCAAGGATCAACTTCAGAGCCATAAGCTGAAGTTCATGCACCCCACTCAGTATGGGTTCCTTAAAAATTTATCGACTCTAAAAAATCTGATAAAGACGGTTCACAAGTTTAACGGTGTACTGGATGATGGCGGCCAGGTAGATGCGCTATACTTCTATGTGTCCAACGCGTTTGATCAAATCCCACATTATCTCTTACTTGAGGAGTGTAAGGACTATGAACTGTCTGGCGCTACCATCCTTCTACTGCGCATATATCTCTCAAATCGGGCCTATCAAGGTCAACTGAATGGTGTGGCATCTCGGCCAATCTACGCTAATTCCGGAGTTTGCCAAGGATCTGTCTTAGGCTCATTGCTATACTGTTTTTCAACGGCTTTCTATTCAGGATAGAAGACTGGTGCTGGGCATTTGCCGACAATGTAAAAATTGCAAAACGCATTACGACAGCTCACGACACCTTCGGACTTCAGCAGATGATAGATAGCATTACTCAAAGGTACTCTCGCGCAGAGACGTCCCGTTGAATCATCGTATTACGTGAATGAAATGCCGCTGAACAAAATAAATAGGTAGTCGACATTCGATTGTGTTTTAATCCACATGTTGGCATGATTGTATGGAGAGTGGCACGACTGTCTGGGTTGCTGATGAGGATCTGCAGAAGCTTTAACTAAACTTGAACCTATGATATCGCTATTCAACCACCACCTATACTAGAATACTGCACACCGTCGTGCAATCCATACTGTGCGCACTATATGGATCGAATCGAAGCAGTACAGCATACGTTCACACATTTTCTTTACAAAAAAATCCATTACCTTTACGAGCCGCACCAGACAAGGATAAGCCGCCTGCAGTTGACATCATTAAGTTACCGTCAGCGCATCCTAGACATGTCTACGCCTTATCGACTCGTCCATGTAGCTCGTCCATGTAGTCCACTGTAGCCTTACTAGTGAACTCAACCAACGCTTACCTACGCATGATCTACGCCAGGTGGATCTATTCTGCTTACCAAGGTCAAGAACAAACTTGGAAAAATCAGCGCTCTTATCACGTTTATGTCAGACCTACAACGAGAGCTACATTGACGCGGACATCTTTATCAGCTTTGATCAATTCAAATGGATGATCCGACATTAACTGTTAACGTATGTGATAACTGATGTTTAGATTTTATAGTTAGCCTTATTATCTTCCGATTGTTGGGTAATCGTGTAGGACTAGATGCAACGAAATGATGAACGAGATGAAAATAGATATATAAATAAATAAACAGAAATGAGACTAAGATGTCAATCCTTCTTCCTGTAAAATCCTCGAGCTCTCTGTGGTATTCACCATCGGATTCCGTGCGGTATACTCAAAAACACCTGCCGTGACGGTTCTCCATCATCTCTTGAAATCATCGATCCATTTGCCTTCTTTATATTTTCGAAGAGTTTCCGCTTAACTTGAGCCCAATACTTCTCTATTGGGCGAAGTTCTGGACAGTTTGGTGGATTAGCTGTATTTGACCTCTTGTTCCTTCTGAATTCACATAGTTACAGGAGGCCAAATCAGACCAAAACGGAACTGAAGAGTAGTGGCTTCTGATAAACGATAGCAACCTCGTACACATCCTTATTGATAGTGATGAATCAAGATAGGTGCAACTTTTAGATTTTCGACCACAACTACATATGGCTTGCCAAATCAAATACTTCTTCGGGGAATTGATTGTGGCATAAAATGCCAGACCCGGAAGTTGTTTAAAGCCTTCAAGTAGGTATGCATGTTTCGTCGTCTGTTATGATACAAGAGAGTGTTAGCAAAAAATTGGTGTAAAGCCCTCATCAAATAAAATTGTAAAATTGCTTGTCCTTGCCTTTGCTTCACTGTTTGTACTTATGATTTTGATATCTCAACTTTGCTAGTCACTTTTCGCACAGAAAGATTGGGATTTTTCCTAATAATGGCTATCACCGTCTTGTCCATTTGTAGGGAGCATCCTTTTCGATTTGTAACACCTCCAACCTTTCGATTCACAGCCAAGCGCTGGTCAAATAATTTGCAAACTCAAAACACGGTACTTTTCGATAATTTTACTTTCTTGGCAATATTTGCTGCCAGAGATCCGTGAAATAATTCAAAATCTTCACTGATAAAAAACTGACCGAAATTTAACGTGGACGTAAGTAGAGGATGCTTGGGCGAGGTCCTTGGAAGCTTAGATAAACCAACTAACATAAAAGAATTAATTTAATGAAGTACTGATAAAAAACAATATATCCGGAGTATTCCAAATTAGCCAACAATCATCACCTTGGTTTTTTACATGCAATAGAAAATACAAAACAATATTCGTGAAAATTCCTGCACTCATTGTGACACCCCTTTTGATGAATTACAATAAAATTTTACTCAACTTAAATTGAGTGTAGAACATCGAGATATGGAAAGATCTCGAGTACTTTTTCAAACAGCCGTATCTGATTTTGTAAACAAAGAGGGAAAGTAAGATTCAAACTGAAATATCTCAAAACTCTAAGCATCTTTACGAAAAAGGGCATTACCATCATGTTAGGGACATGTTATTCCTTGTGTTGGTGGCCCTAGTTTGCATGAAAGTGTTGAGGGTTTCAAAAATTTAATGTTGGAATCTTACTTCGCCTAGGTCCTTCGTTAGCTCAAGCGGTAAAGGCGCAGCTACAAAGCAACACCATGCTGGAGGTGGCAGGGTTCGAGTCCCGGTCTGGTATTGGAGTTTTTAGTTAAGGAAAATTTCTCGACTACCTGGGCATAGGGTATAATTGTATTTGCCACACAATCATACTAATGCATAAATGGTACCTGTCATCGAAAGTTCTCAATTAATGACTGAGAAAGTGCGTTTAGAACACTAAATTGAGAGCAAGCAATAAGCAAATTGTGAAAACTATAAGCTTGAAATGCTATATAAGAAGAAGATGTTACTTTCTCTTTTTGTTTATAAAATCAGATACGTCTATTTGAAAAAGTACTCGAGCTTGTTTTGTTTCATTGATCGATTGAGATCAGCAACCATCCCAAAAAATTAGCAAATCAGCAAACGTCCCAAAGAGCAACGGACTTTTATGAACTTATGAAATAGTTTATTTACAATGCACGCATAAATGGAAATTGTTAATCGCACACTGAATACGGAGCAAACTGTTTCACCCAGAAAATTTCCGTCAAAGAAAAAAAAATCCTTGTTTTTGAATAATTCAATAATTCAAACTTAAAGAACACCACTCTGAGAGGACAGGCCTGCAGTCCCAGCTGAATCTAAACTACCAGCCCGCAGAACACGCATGCTATTTGAATATAAACTATTCTATGGAAATTTGAAGCCAACACCAATGGCATTCGGAACATTTCGCGACGGCCTAAAGCACCACCGGTGAAGCATTTTAACAAACCAAGGTCTAAAAACCACTCCCCGTCTGATGAAAAACCGAAAAAAAGAGGAAAATTTCCCAACAAGCCTGAACCGCAAACCAATGGGAATGGGCAACATCTTCGCTTTTGGTTTGTTTTTCCCGTCGAACTTCTTTTTCTTTTTGCTACTAACCCGTCTTCCGGACTAAATGAAAGCATGCCGAGCTTTCGACTGCTTCCGCTCTCCGTGTCCGAAATAGTAATGATTCCGTAGATATGAGGACGACGGCCGTAAAAAGGATGGGAAAGACCAAGGACGGAACGGTTCATCATCAAGTTCGTCGTCGCTCTCGCACCCCCCATCCCCATCCCAAACCCCCTCGTAAAGGAGCATTCGCGCATGGTAATCGTAAATAGGAGCTTCGTCGTTTTTAGAGCTTCCCTTTTGATCTTGGCTCCTGGCTCCTCTTGCCCCCCTCTCAGAAGCCATTGGGTCGCCCGGGCGGAGGAAGATGAAAAGTGAACCGGCTTTGTAAGCGTTTCTATTTTCCCTCACTGGCTCGCATTTTCTTCGGGTTTTTTTTCCACTATGCTCTCGAAAAAGCTATTAGCGGAAAATGGTGATGCTATGGGCGGCTGATGGGTGATAGAGGGAAAACGAAAGTAGAGCAGTAGCGAGATGAGAGAGAGAGAGCGAAAAAAAAACGCAGTTTTGGACGAGGGAATTGCGAAGGAAAGGCAAAACACGATGATTCCGGGAAGGTCGCTTTAAAGCCGATGGATGTGAAAGAAGGAATGGATGTCTTTTTGGCGCACGGCAGTCCGTGTGATCGTTTTCAACGGTGGAGCGGGGTTTTTGTCCTTCCTGCTGTTGTTTTTGTTTGTGATGCCGTAAGCCTGGTAATGATGGTTGGGATTAGGAGGCGATGAGGTTCGCTGTCGATTTTAATTTGAGACATCTGTGGAAGATTCGAGTTTTAAATTGAAGCTAATCCGCAGGATTTGACTTTTTTTTTTCTTTTCCCGGAAGCTGGGTTGAAGTGAACTGGAGCTCGGGAAAAAGCGAAAAATCAATGTGATGCGGAAAAAAGGGACATGGGTAATGTTGAGATGGGACGTCCTTGTTCTGTTCATCAAAGAATAATTACAGAGCTCAAGTTAATGGCTGAATGCCGTAATCAACGCTGGTGGACTTTTTGGCCAAACAAAATAATAGGATAAAGTTCTTATAAGGCCATTGGCTTGCAGAATTCTGAACAAGGTATCGTGATATGCCGTAAGTCCGTTAGCCCAAAGCAATACATGCCAGTCCTCAAAAAACTGTAATCTACAAGAATTTGTCAACCTGATTTATGCTACAAACTTGAAATGTATTCCTTCCTTGATAAACATTAATACAATTCAAGCAAAACAATGCATTAGGTCCTAAGTACATAGAGAGACTCTCTTTGTCGACTTGCTCTTTGGTTAATAGCTTGTCAATTAAACGATTTGCTGATGATTTCGAGGTATTGGATCCATAATCACACTTATTACTACCGTACTGTAAGTTCAAAATAGTTGAACATGTTCTTACATAGCCGTAGGAACGCAAAGAGAAAGCCGACAAAGAGAGTCTCTCAATGTACTTAGGACCTAATGCATTGTTTTGCTTGAATTGCATTCTTCAAGATCATCCAAACATGTATACCAATGTATGTAAAAATTACTTTGTTCCTACTTCAGTTCTTTTTTGTTTGTCACTAGCTGATCCCGGTGCGAGCGTTGCTATGCCTGCAACTAAATGAATGAACATTACTGAACTGACGATCTTTTTTTTTTGAATGACTTTTTTTTGAATAGGAAGGGGTTCAAACGTCTATCAGAACATTTTTCTTACCCAGGAAATACACAGTTTGTGGATTAGTTACCTGGATAATTCTCAGGTTTGGTTGAAATTTGTGTCTGAAATCACCATAGAATCATTTCTTGCTTTTCAAAAACACCTACATACCAATTTTGGTTCCATTTGCTTGATTAGTTCTCAAGTTATGCAGAAATTTGTGTTTCATTTGTATGGGAGCCCCCCTCCGAGAGCAGAGGGGTCTCAAACCACCATAGAAATATGTCTCTATTTAAAAAAAAATCCACGTGCCAAATTTGATTCCAGTTGCTTTATTAGTTCTCGAGTTATGCTGAAATTTGTGTTTCATTTGTTTGAGAGCACCCCCCCCTTCTCCACCAGAAGACGTTAGACTCTCAAATGACCAAAGAAACATTTCTCTCCTTCAAAAACCTCCATATGCTAAATTTGGATCCATTTGCTTGATTTGTTCTCGAGTTATGCATAAATTTTTGTTTCATTTGTAAAGGGTGTCCACGATGAAATTGCAACACACAAAATTGATTCGCAAAATTCGAGTTTTCATCCGATTGCCATCAAATTTTTAGGGATTGAGAAATAACTATTAAACTTCATTTTACCATTTTATTCGTATTTTATTTACAGTCCATACGCAAATGCCCGCACCTTGGCCTTAACCCCGGCCATAAGATTCTGCACAACCTGTGAATCAACCGTTTTTTGCATGTAAACCCATACTTTCTTCAGTTCCTCGACTGTCTTCACTACCTTAGGTCGTTTAAGAAGGTGCTGCTTCATAATCGCCCAGTACTTCTCGATGGGGCGGAGCTCCGGAGTGTTGGGAGGGTTGAACATTTTTGGCACGAAATTGACCTTATTGTCCGCATACCACTTCAGCACGTCCTTGGAGTAGTGGCATGAGGCCAAATCCGACCAGAAGATTGTTAGGACGTTGTGGGCCTTCAGGAGAGGAAGCAGCCGCTTCTGGAGGCACTCTTTTATGTACACCTGTCCGTTCATCGTGTCCTGGGTCACGAAAGGTGCACTCCGCTTCCCGCACGTGCAGATGGCTTGCCAAACCAGGAATTTCTTCGCAAATTTGGACATCTTCTGAGTGCGGACATGCTCCGGAACGCTGAACTTATCCTTGGCCGTGAAAAACAAGTTGCCGGGGATCTGTTTGAAGTCGGCCTTCACATATGTTGCGTCGTCCATGATGCAGCATTCAACTTTCGTCAGCATGTTGAGGTACAACTTCCTGGCACTGGTTTTGGCGGACTTGTTCTGCTTCTCGTCGCGATAAGGGGCCTTTTGTACCTTGAACGTTCGAAGCCCAGCCTTATTTTTGGCCTTCTGGACAAAACTTCGGCTTAGGTGCAGCTTCTTAGCCACATCCCAAACGGAGGCGTTCGGATTTCGGTTGAAGGCCCCAACTACGCGGTTGTGATTTTTGGTGTTGTACGGAATACTTTTTCCTTCATTTCTGGGCTTCCGATCGGTGGTCAACCGTTCCTCGAACCACTTAATCACTCGCGACACCGTGAAATTTGCGATTTCCAACGTTTTAGCGATGGAACGATGCGAGAGATCCTTGTTCTCGTGATGAATGCGCAAGATTTTATCACGCACGAGCTGTTCTTTCGACTCCATTTCCGTGAGTTTTGATCACAGGACTTTAAAACTTTAAATAATGCACTATGAACTAAATCCACCCAAATTTTCATTACATTCTACCCAACGGTTAAAAAGTTAGAGCAATTTCATAGTGTGGCAATTTCATCGTGGACACCCTTTATGGGAGCCGCCCTCCCGTTCAGAAAGGAGAGGGTTGTCAAATCAGTATTGAAACAGTATTTATGTTCAAAAACCTCCACATGCCAAATTTTGTTCCATTTGCTTGATTAGCTCTCGAGTTATGCAGCATATTGTATTTCATTTGAATGGGAGGCCCCCCTTTCAGGACGGGGAGGGATCTGGAACCATGATAGAAACCTTTCTTGCCTTTAAAACCTCACACATGCTAAATTTGGTATCCTTTGCTTGATTAATTCTTGAGTTATGCAGAAATGTTTCATTTGTATGGGAGCCCCCCTTTCCAGAGAAGGAAGGGGTCTCTTACTATCCTAATAACCTTTTCCGGCCTCAAAAACCCCTGCATACAAAATTTCACGCCGATCGGTTCAGTAGTTTTCGAGCCTATTAGGTTCAGACAGACAGACAGACAGACAGACAGACAGAAATTCATTTTTATATGTATAGATAGATTGGACCCCTTGGTATCGAACACACCTTGCTAACAGTAACAACCTTGCCAGCAGGTATCAGGTTAACAACGTCATCAAGCAAGCGAGACAGAAGTGGCAGACTGAGGCGAGACAATCTGTCAGTTTTAGTGATTGGAACAAATTTAAGTGAGCCATTTTTCTTAGTTAACCTACCATAGAAAACAGATATCCAAGACTTTTGATTGTTATTTTTGTATTCTCCCCAGCGCGGAAGTAACGATCTTTGATGAAGTTTTTTCCAGAAGCAGATAATTTACCATCTCCATGCAAAGCGCTAGGAGCGGACAGTAATTTTATTGCTAGAACAAATAGACATGAAGAGAAAGTGTATTGATAGGTCCGTAAAGGGAACGGCAGGCTTTTTGAAATTGAATAGATGTAAGTTTGAAAACGAGCGGAGATGGTAAATTATCTGCTTCTGGAAAAAACTTCATCAAAGATCGTTACTTCCGCGCTGGGGAGAATACAAAAATAACAATCAAAAGTGTAGAAAGCCCATAATGGGGAGATCCATTAATTCATACTGGTGGGATCAGTATTTGCACCACTCACCGTCGTTCTCTCCGAGATCTATAAGTTGTAGATGACGAGAAGAGCAAATGTGTGAAATAGGCGGTGCATGCTAAAAATAAACCCAACAGCGGGAGATAATTTCTCACCCGTGCTAGGCAGTATTAGGAGACGGACAAATCGCTAGAACTAGAAACAAGCAATAGGTAGTATAAGAGCACGATCGGTTGCATAACCTTTTGTCAGTCAAGGGGATTTCCCCTTGCCTATCCTGCATAGGGTAGTATGACAAAGGGTTATGTGCCTGATCGTATACTACCGTTCAAATGCCCTCCGCTCGTTTTCAAACTTACATCTATTCAATTTCAAAAAGCCTGCCGTTCCCTTACGGACCTATCAATACACTTTCTCTTCATGTCTATTTGTTCTAGCAATAAAATTACTGTCCGCTCCTAGCGCTTTGCATGGAGATGGTAAATTATCTGCTTCTGGAAAAAACTTCATCAGATATCCAAATCCAAATTGTACATGTGGCTTAAGGTTGGTGATTGTTTTAGCTAGTTGTACGCGTTGACCTCGGTGTTGTTATGAGAAAACAATAAAGGAAGCCCTGGTAGGTCATACGGGTGAATTATCTGTATTGGAACCTGTGGTACTGGTCTAATGGTCTGATCATTGGGTAATGGCAGCAAAGAAATCCGTGCGACGGGTTGCATGACGTTATCAGAAGTGACAGTCTTCACCGTGACCACTCTGGCGATTCCATCCTTCCCTGGATGGACTTTGATGACCTAGCCGAGGGGCCATTGAGCGGGCGGTAGGGAGTCGTCCTTGATTACGACGAGCGTCCGATCTCAATCTTCCTGGGCGATTTGCTGCTTTGAACAGCCCTCAATTGAAGCTGCTGAAGGTACTCCGGGTAACAACGTGCCCATATGCGTTCGAGGTGACGCTGAGTTTGTTCCCAATGGTTGAGCTGATTTTCGGGAATGTTTATCAATACTGCTTCGGGAACGGATTGGAAGTTGGAACCTACCAAGAAGTGACCAGGTATCAGAGCTTCCAGGTCCGATGGTTCCGATGACAATGGCTTTAATGGCGGCGAATTGAGGCACATCTCAACTTACGTCAGTCCTCCACAGTGAAGCGCGGGTGGTGGGATACACTTCCAACGGATCTCGTGATTTGCGCACCAAGAAAGGATGGGGTTTCCATCAGCATCATCCTGCTTCAGCATTTGGTACACTCGATGCAAGGCGTGTGACGCTTCCTTGAAGGTCGTGGTGTTATCGGAGTGCAGCTCGATGATCTTCCCCCTTCGAGCTATTAAGCGTCGTAGTACGGCGATGAATGCAGCAGACGTTAGATTATTCACGAGCTCAATGTGAACGGATCGTGCAGAAAAAACATTTGAAAACAGCCACATACACTTTCGTTGGACTTTGTTTTCGAATTGTTGCTTTTACGTAGAGAGGCCCACAGTAGTCTACGCCACAGAAGGACGCGTCGGAGTGACACGTGATGTGGTTTGCTGCTGATGCAGGTGATGCATTGATGGCAGGTTCGTCTGATGAGGTTTAGTCCTGCTCGGAATCCAAAATTACTGGCGAAGGGTGGACTGTGGACCGGCACGAAGCAGGTTCTTGTTATGGTAAGCATACTGGCTAACGGGTGCTTGGTGCTCAGAACAATAGGATGCTTGGTTGACTCGGGAAGCTCTGCATTGATGAGGCGTCTTCCAACGCGGATCAATCCGAAATCATCACCGTAGGGCTTGAACCATTTTAACGGATTTGTATGAACAATGAGATCGTTGCGCTCTTCTTGAAAGTTCTCCAGCTGCGCTAGCCGACAGAGGATTCAATCGGCCGAGAGGAGTTCGTTGGAGTTGATCTTTTTGGCACACATAGATTGTCTCCATTTAAATGGTAACGGATTGTATGGTATTGCAACCACCATGCGACCATGCGACAAAGTTTGGAAAAGCTGGAGTACTAGGTAAACAAGTAGTAGAATGTGCTTTGGATGGCTGTCATTGAGAGGACAAAAGGTACCTCGAATAAATTATTGATTTATTGTAAGATTTCGTTAAGGATTACATGGCGATTTTCAAACGATGTTTACAGTGCGTGTTAAAACATAAGTAACAGTTAGTTGCCCACGGGTCTGTAAACAGAATCATTAAAAACAGTCCGTTGAGTTCTGTCAAACAAATGGCTTTCAAACCATCTGTATGCAGTACTCAAGCTTCCAAAGCGCTTTATTGTTTTCAACAACAAGGGCCTATAAAGTGTTTCAAAAGCGCATTTCGCATTTCCAAAAAACAGCAACAATTGTATCTTCACTCTCCAAGTTATCTTTCCGTTTTGCTAGTACTAAATTCAACGCAGTTTCACAAGAAATGACTTGGCTGCAAGCTTTTTTGTTGTCAATGAACACCAAATGAAGATACCCTGCATCCAGGTGGCTGGAAAGCTGCAGTGTCCCAGATATTGTGAAATAAATGATTCAACAGTTGAGCGGACATCACGGGGTCAGCCTTGAGCATCTCAGCTGATATGCGATCTATCCCTGGGGCTCTGGTCGATTTCATGTGGTGGATGGTAGTTGAAATTTCTTGCAATGATGGGGCTTCGGAATTGACCCTTCGCGAATCATGCCGAGGCGTTGATGACCTGGCTGGCACTTGCAACAGTTGTTCAAGTGCTTGAACCAGCCTTTCAGCAGGTCAGTTGGGTCCAGTTTTGTCCTGAAGCGTTAATTGTGGTGGTCGGGAAAATTTGTCCAGTGATGATAATAGGTTACTGTAGTGCATTCGCTTCATAGAAGGTCGATCTGCGGTTAGCTTTTGTTTGTTGGGAGATGATGGTTTGAGTAGTTTCAAGTTTTTCGCGTCTACTAGCTTGTTCCAATCATTTGTGTTAGACTGAACTCGCCCTGGGGTTAGAGTTTGCCGGGCATCCCCAACGACAAGTGGTCCTCTAACGAGGTGGCGCATACGCCATTTGTTTGCTAAACCATGTTACAGAAACGCCTTAGTAGACCAGTTTCAGTTAGCCGACTTGGGGCCAGCTACAGAGTGTCTTCTAATGGTCGCGTATCCCGTCGACATGAGCGCTCCACTTCCTTTACCGGAACAAAGTATCGTTGACGGGCTAAAACGTTGGCTTCTCTGGTTTTTGATCGCTCTATCGTGGCTTTGGCGTCTCTTCACTCCCCTATCTTTACCCAAGTTTCGTCTGTGATCCATTGTTTTCTCTGGGAGCGCAACTCACCGTTATTATTCTCGCTGGTGGCGATGAAGGCGCTCTTGATGGCATCTACAGCACGAGCCTCCAGTTCTTCAACGAAGGACCTTCGGACCGTGGCATCTTCCAGTCGGTGTGTGTTGAACCGTTGGCCAACTTTCTCCCCTTGCAATGCGCAGATGTCCTTTGCCGATAAGAAGATGCTGCTTGTCAGACGCAATATAGATACTACGTTTATTTCGCATATCATGAAGGCTCCGTTTCCAATTTTCACTGACGCATATGTGGTCGATTTGATTTTCGATAAAGCCATCGCGAGAAACTCACTTAACCTTGTGCACTGGTTGATGGGGGAAGAGCGAATCCCCGATCACCATGTCATTGTTACCATAGAACTCTGTGAGCAGCTCTCCGTTTTCGCTCATTTCTCTGAAAACATGGCATTCCATCATAGTTTGAGTTGTTGGATCCGATCTTCGCATTGGAGTTGCCCATACAAATCTTGGTTATCTTTTTTTATCTACCACGGCATATGGTTGACTTCTACAGTCAACTTTTCTTTGTCTTGCAGATCGGCAGCATCAGTTGACGCGTAACATTGGAGTAAGGTTTTGAACCCGTGTCCTGAACCTGGCAACGATTATTCTTTCAGTGATAGGCTCTCACTACATAAGCATATAGTGTGCCTAGGTACTTAGTAAGAAACCGACTCCACGCTGCAGGAAAGCGTTTTCTCCTCACAGGCTAGAGTAACGTTTGCATTAAAACAATGAACTTTTTTGGGATGGTGATAAAAAAAAGCTAAGACAGATGATTGTTTTTGATAAATTTCCCATAGCAGGTAATTATTTAAGCTTACTTGCAAAAACATTCTACGCACTTCCGAGCAGCCTTCCGGCAGTTAACCGGACCATTCGCCCAGAAATTATTGATGGGACGCAGCTGGGAGACGTTGGGTGGGTTCACCGACTTGGGTACCACATCGATAATCAGCCACTCCATCTCCTCCAACGATCGCTTCGAGTAGTGGGTCGATTCCAGATCCGACCAGAACACCGCGTCTTCGCCCTTTCTTGATGAACGACGCAACTTCCGGCCGGCTTTTCATACTATAAATTTCCCCGTTCACGGCCAGTCCACAGCAGCACCTTCTTGGGGAATTTGGTGTGTGAAATGAACTTCAACTCGGAGCTCACTTCCTTCGTGGGGTAAGTAAAATACGAAGTGCCCTGCCAGTCGTTGCCATCCAGGGTGAGATAGGTCTCGTCGTCCATCACCACCGCCGCGTCGCGATACGCCGGGAAAATCGAGTTGACCATGTTATTGCCTGCAGCTCCGAAACCAGCGGACGTGACTTCCGCTTTCTGACATGTATGTTCATGTATGCCAGGTACTTTTTCACTGCTTGGCCGGCTGAACTGACCTCCTAGTTTTGTCAATGCAGGTGAAACCCATGAAAAATCGGCAATTTTTGTCCATTTTTATAATGCAAACGTTATAGAAGAATTTGTCCCAATAAAATTCTGTGTTCTTCAAAGTTTGGCCAATGGCCAATGGACTCAGTCCTAGGATCTCCAGTTACGTGCGGCGCACCTCATTGGCAATTTGTGCCAATTTATCCTGCTGGGCTAAGAGTAATGTGTTCCATGTTCCAATTCTGGTCCGTTGTTTCGCGAAGAAGGGCGTTGGCGTTAAATCAGTCCGTTACCTTTCACTGTCGGTTTCTTGAATATTTATAATGTTTCGAAAGTAATATATACATATAAAAATTCATCCTTTCCAGTAATTTTAGATGAAATAGGTGGGATGGAAGCATTCGAAATGCAACCGAAATTTTCATGAGTCCTAGAAAAAGTCTGGTGGAGGTGATCTTATAGCAATCTAAGCCAATTTCAATCCAACAGATCATGCAAATAAAACTACGTATGAATCTTTTTTTTTTTTTTTCAAAACGCTGAACAAATTGTATCACAATTACCCCCTGAGATAAAAGTATACATCTGTAGTAACATTAACCAAAGACAAGCTGACTTTATTCGGGACTCTGAAAATGACAACAATTTACTTCCAGTCGTTGGGAACAATGAAACACTGCAGTTTGTTTTCGAAAAAGCTGCTAAATAATAATGTCAAAAATCAACAGAACTGTTGCTTGGCCTTTCCGTTGACCAATGTTCACGAAGATTTTTGTGTGAATAAATCATTGAATCCCTTATGGAAATATTGAAGCGTTTCACAACAGCAATCGAATTCTCTCTATTTGTTCATGAAACTAAAAGACCCAACAACTGTGAATTCAAGAAAATCTTTGTGTATCACAAATAAAATGAAAACATAAAACGCAGATTAAGTAGTGTTAACTGGCAACTAAAACTACGGAATTTAGGAAATATTGAAGATGTCTTCAGAAGAACATTATCTTTTCGGAATTATCCCTGAAGAGGTTTCAATTAAGATTCAAGATTTAAAAAAGTGCAATCGCTAAAAATAAGGCGCTAAAAATTTACAAAAAAAAAAAAAATACGGCAATGAAGATTTAGAGAAACATTAAGACGTTTGCAATCAACTAAATTGAGCCATCGGCATTGCATTTGAAGCGTGTACCACTAAAACTGAAAGGATTTAAAGTTCTGCCGAAAGATTTTTTTTCAATTACGTTAAAATAAAACTGAAATCTGACAATTTTCCCTCATCCATGCATCGAGATGAACGCATTGGCAGCATTTCGGAAGAAATTTTAGCAACATTTTGCCAGGGAATTTATACCAACTGTTTCGAAAATGACCAGAACCGTGACTGTTTTGAATTTATCCCGGATTTTCCTTGCAATATAGGTGTCAATGCAGTCATTGACATCTCTTATGCCCTTAAAAATCTAGATGCTTTGAAAGGAGGAGGAGGATCCCAAGTAACATTGCCAAAACCATCCAGCTCTACTAAGTTTTATTAAAGTTTTATGAAAGCCGCAAGAATTTATTTTGGTGTTATTATGGTACCAATAGGTTTCATATTTTAGTCAGCTTTATGAAAACCAACAAAGCTTGTTAACAACGCTCTTAAAATCCTGTTTTCTCAAGTTTCCTTTACTCTTATCAAAGGTTTTATTACGACTTTATGAACTCGTTCAATGCTCTTTTTAAATGCCGTTTTAGAACACATCTTATTGAAGTTAGTTGGAAAAACATTTTAGAGCCATTTTGCCTCCAGTAACTGTATTCATTATACAGAAAATTGGCCTTGAGGGAAGTCACCAAAAGACCAAAGAGTTTTACAGTAGTAATTACGAAGATAAATTGGCTTTTTGAATAAACTGCGATTTCTTTCAATCGCCATATTTAAATATGAGAAATAATTGAAATGTAGAAAAAAAACCCGCATTAATCCACCGATGGTGAGACTGAACCCTTCTTACACTTCACCAGAATTACAAACTCAAATGTGGCCAATATTGTACTGGATACATATTTTTATCAGAAATTCCAAGAAGATTCAGAAATATTCAATATGCTATACATTCAGTTTATAAAATAAACTATTTGTCAATCCTGAATGTATTGTTCAGCAATGTGATTAAAATATTACGATTAAAAGTCTTTAATGACCTATTCTATGTTAACTATAAAAGCAGAGAAATTATCATAAATATTAGAAATTTCATATAACCAGACCATAGAATGAATTATTAGACAATCTAAGCGTCAATTTTGATTATCAACAGCGAATTGAATATGCTTCATAAATACAAGTTCGTTGAAAATTGGTTATAGTAAATGGAGATTTTGTGTAATTTTCGAATATACTCGTAATAGTTAAAAACCAGACCACTCGAGTCCATCGATCCTGCTTTAATTCTATAGAGTCGCATAGTGTGGCTAGTCCGCTGTAATGTGCTATACAATGCCCGAGATGCGACACAATAGCGCAATATACACTGCAACGAGTATATTTTCATTTTACAATTATGTGCTCTCAGGTATTGTTTTGGTCATATCTCCATGATGGATTATCCAATCATAATGAAATTTGGAGATTCATAGCTTTGATTTGGCACCAACAAAACTAAAATCGGTACACAAATAGCTCATTATGTAAGCGGAGACTAAACTGTTTGATTACTATTATAATAGGCCGTCAAGTACTGTTTCGTTCATATCTTCGTAACGAAATGTTCGAATGAAAAAAAAAATCAATAGCGTTCTATGGAAATGTTGTAACTTTCATTAACCGTCAACCGAACTGAAATCGGTTCACAAATGGCTGAGAAACCGATGTGACATTATTTGTAACGCACACACGCACACACACACACACACACACAAACACACACATACACGCACACACACACATACACATACACACATACACATACACACACTGACATGTGCTCAGTTCGTCAATCTGAGTCGAATGGTATATGACACTGGGCCCTGTGGGCCTCGGATAAAAAGTCGAGTTTTCAAGCGATCTCAATACCCTTCTATTGATGTAAGAAGGGTAAAAAGGCACCAGATTCTTAATGTATTGCAAATGAACTGTAGATCGAAAACCGACTGTGACATTATTTTAGAATACCTAATTGGATTCCATAAATTTTTCAGGGAATTAATGATTAATTTATCGCACAACTTTGGTATAATTTCATTTTTGTTGTTTTAAGCTTGCATAATTTCCGAGGCACATTAATTTTCGGTTTTTCTCGTACCAATATTCACCATAAATTTAATTGCCCATATGATTTAGAGCATGATACGCTATATGAAACTCAATTTGTTTTGGATATTTTGATATCAAACAATTTTTTCCGCAACACTAGAACTTTTTTTCTAAATATTATTTACTGTTGAGTGAATCGAAAGAGCAGAGAATCGAACAACGCAGAACAACAAAAACCAACCACGATATCACAGTAAAGTTTGACAGCTGTGGCCATTTGGCCGTATTCTGGTTTTCATGGCACAGGTTTTATGAAGGTTCTCAAGTGGTCATAACATCTTTCACTAGAACATTTTCAAAATCTCTATGGTCCTATAAAGGTTTTATTAACGAGAGGATAGCTATACGGCTGGAATACAACTAAAATTGTTTTTTTGGGATATGACGATATTTTCTCTTGAAAATAAGGAGTGTATCGAAAAGTAGTTATAAACTTCCAAATAATAAAATAGGCATGAAAACATGGTTAAAATTAACATACTATTTCAGTTTATTATAGCTTAACATGTTTACAAAAGATCCAAACGGAAAACTAGTCATCATGTTCATTTCTGTAGAATGCCCGTACCTTTGATTTGACACCTGCCATCAAATTCTGCACAGTGACCTTTGTGCACTTCCTGGATGCCGCTGCCCAATTTTTCTTAAAATCGGTCATGTTTTGGGACACTGTACCATCCTTCTTAAATATACGCTTGACTATTGCCCAATAGCGTTCGATCGGTCGCAACTGGGGACAGTTTGGTGGGTTGATGTCTTTTTCTACGAACTTGATGTTATTCTCCGTCAGCCACTGCAGAGTGGATTTGGCGTAATGTGCCGATGCCAAATCTGGCCAGAAGAGAGGAGGGGACTGGTGCTTTCTATACAATGGCAGCAACCTGTTCTTCAAACATTCCTTTGATAAATCTCAGCATTTATAGTTCCTTTTGTATAGAAAATTGAAGAACGCAAGCCACATGTGCAAATAGCTTGCCAAATGAGCACCTTCTGACCGAATTTCTCCATCGCAACAGTCGTATCTGCGGGTTGGCACACGTTCCCCAACAGATTTAGTATAAAACTGCGGCCCCGGTAGCGTTCTTGAATCTTCTTTAACGTATGTTTCGTCATCCATCAAAATGCACTGGTCGACATTGTCCAAAATGCAGCTGTACAGCTTTCGAGCCCTGGTTTTGGCACGAGACTTTTGTTCCGGGAGTTTGTTTGGGCACTTTCTGCTTTTTGTACGTCTTCAAGTCATTCCTGCGCTTGATTCGTTGAATCATTCCGATGCTGGTCCTGGAACTTCTTGGCTAGATCGCGAGTAGAGGCAGATTTGTTCCGTTGAATATAATCCACAACTTTTGGTCCAAATCGGGGTTGCTGGAGCCGGGTTTCCGGCCACTTCTTGGTAAATCCTTGAGGGAGCACTCCTTACCAAACTTTTCGATGATGCGTTTTACACTTGCCGGGTGAACATTTACTCTTTTCGCAATCTGGTTGTAAGTAACACCTTTTCGGTGCACCAAGTGTGCAGAATTTTCTTTTAGTCTCAAATTCAATTCGCGACATTTTGAATACAACTTTATCAACGGAAATGAATGAACCGAATAATCATTTTTGACATGTAAACAAAGCAAAATGGCGCTTACACGCTAAAAAATATATACAGTAGTTTATGCGTAATAACGCATCGAATGTTTATAACTACTTTTCGATACACTCCTTATCGCTTGAAATTGGAATATTCCGGAAAATATGGAAAAGCCCTTCTCTGGCGCCTATTTTTTAAGCTGGCAAAAATTCCAACGCACGTAATTACCGTGGTATTGCCGTGGTATCAAATCTTACATTCTTAGGCTATTCGAAGCCATAATCAATGAAAAATTATTTATCCTGATAAAGAATAGAATCTCAAATATGCAACATGGATTTTATAACGGTCGCTCAAATGCTACAAACTTATTAGAATTCATTAACTATTTATTGATTGCAAAGGAAAATGGCAACCACGTAGAAGGTCTTAACAGAAACTTTAGCAAAGCATTTGATCGCATTGATATTCCAATGCTCCTCTTCAAATTGCAGATTGATAGAGCATGGCATAGAGCATGGCTTCTTAAATGGCTTGAATTCTATTTTAAAAACCGCCAGCCTCCAAAAACCATCACATTCCAAATTTAGTTCCATTTTCTTGATAAGTTCTCGAGTTATGCAGAAATTTGTGTTTCATTTGTATGAGGGCCCCCCTCCCTTTCAGAGAGGAAAGAAGTCTCGAACCTTCATAAGATTCCTTTCAGCCCGCATACATATTTTCATAACAATAGGAAAAGTTCTCATGTTTGGTTTAAATTAGTGTTCCATTTGTATGAGAATACCCCCCAACCAGAGAGAGAGAGCAGTGGTCTCGAACCAACGTAGAAACTTACGTTGCCTCCAAAATCCTCACATGACAAATTTGGTTACTTTTGCTTGATTAGTTCTGGATTTATGCAGAAACTTCTGCTTCAATTATATGAGAGTCTCCCCTTCCAGAAAAGGGAGTGGTCTCAAACCACTAAAGAAACATTTGTTTGCCTCCTAAAACTCTCACATTCTCAATTTTGTTTTCTTTGCTTGATTAGTTCTCGAGTTATGCAGAAATTTGTGTTTTATTTGTATGAAAGTCTCCTTTCCAGAGAAGGAAAGGGACTCTAAGTATCATAAGAATGCTAGAGGGTTTGAGCTGTTTAGTGGAAACCTATAACTAGAAATGAGAAGAAAAATTAGGATTCTCCATTTAATTCCAACTACCTTCGCTTATCTTGACAGATACGCGTATTTCGTCTACAGTGTGCAGACTTTTTCATTGTCTCGTACTAACAGTCGAGTTATTAGTACGAGACACTGAAGAAGTCTGCACACTGTAGACGAAATACGCGTATCTGTCAAGATAAGCAAAAGAGTTGCAATTAAATGGAAAAAACAAAATTTGTTTATCATTTCTATTTATCATAAGAACCTTCTCCGGCCTCAAAGACCCCTCCAATTTTACGTCAATCTGTTCAAGGAACCACCAGAAGGACGCGAATCTGAAGCAAATATCGCAGAAAAGACCAGATCTTTCAATACGTACTGTGGCTACAAAAATAAAAATGTCCCCAACTTTTGTGCATTCTTTCAAGAACCGGCACGACATGAAATCGTTCAAGATGGAAACTGTACTGAACCGTAGTGATAAACTGAATGTGACGGCAAAAACCCTGGCTCGCAAGCTGAATCGTGAATATTTGACGAAGTTTTTCTGTGTGATAATGGACGATGAAACGCATGTGTATGACTTTAAGTAGCTTCCCGGAATGACTTATTATACTACCATGCAACGGAACGACGAAGAACAGCATTTCAGGACGCAGAAAAAGGCCAAGTTTCCCAAAAAATATTTGGTTTGGCAGGCAATATGCAGCTGGGGTCGAGCAAGCCAAAGTTTCATCACTACCGGAACGGTTAACAAGGAAATATACAGTGAAGAATGCCCGATTGTTACCATTCCTACGCAGCCATGATGCTCCCTCGCTATTCTGGCCTGATTTTGGCATCTTGTCACTACGTCAAAGATGTGGTATAAAGCTAATGGAATCCATGTTGTACCAAAAGAGGCGAATTCACCTAACCGCCCCGGAGTTGCGACCAATCGAGCGGTGTTGGGCTCTCGTGAAGAGAAAACTCTCTCAATAGAAACAAAAAGCTACAACTATAGAACAATTTCGAAAATTTTGGACAAAAGCAGGTAAATCACTTGCAGAGAAGTCTGCACAGACCCTTAAAGCTGCAGTAAACTTAATAGTTCATAGTTTCTTCATGCAGCCTAACTAAGTAACTGTAATTATTTTAAAGACGATTAATTAAATAAAAAATGCATCTTGGATTGAACTAACAGTAAATTTGTTTAATTTAAAATTTAATCTGTCCAGATTTTGTCATGAACAAACTTCAGATAAGCAACAATTTATATGTAAATGTTGTAGTGTACGTCGGTTAACGAAATAAATAAATAAATAAATAAATAAATGCCGGGAATCAAACGCTTACATTATGAAAATCGCCTGATCATAAAGCCTATAAACTTAAACCCATTAACTTAAATTTTAATGTTTCAACCTCGTGGAGGTTATAGCACGTTCATCTTTCGTATTTAGCCCAACATACTCACCAGCCCAGATATTCCACTTGTTAAATCTAGCCAGAAAGCATCCTAACAAATACCCAAACAACAACAGAAGAAGCTAAAAGCAAGAGTAATACCTATTTGTCACGATTCCTCGCACCTCGATGTTGAATTGAACTGAAGTTTATCTTTCACTACAAAGTCTCTCTGGAAGATTCTCCAGAGTAATGAGACCTGCACAAAAGCCCGCGGACACACAAACATACAGTTGGATGTACTTGCTGAACATTCGCCCCCCCCCCCGCCCATCTTCCTCTTTGGCACGAGTTGCCAAGACGAAACTTCGTTAAATCATACGTCTTATTCGAGTCCCCCTCCTCTTTGGCCCTCTTTAAACTCACACGCAGTGCAAAGTTCCCTTTCCGGTTCCGGAGCTGATTCTTTGTGTGTGTTCTTGGTGTACTAGAGCACGAGCAGAAACTTTTCCGAATGTAAATCCAACGATATGTACAAAGTTAATATATTAGATCAAGGATAAGAGTTGCTAACTCAGGATTCACGTACAGTCGTCCTGCTTTGCTTCGATGGCTGATGAAAAAAAAATAGCAGGAAGGATTTTTCAACGGGAAAGGGGATTCTGGAAAATAGACAAGGACGTCGACGGGCGAATGCTGTCACTGTTGACGACGTTGGAGACGACTCCATCGTCGACGGTCGCCTTCCTGTCGTCTATCGTTGCCTCTATCTACCTCACTCTTTTATCTTCTTCTTTCTTTTTTCCTCACTAACTTCCAGGAAGGGAAGCGGGTGAAAGCAGGAAACTTTTTAAATTAATAAAGTTGCCATTACTTCAGCTCGCTTGAATCCTGACTTTCGGATTCCCTCTTTGTGCCTCTGTAGCTGATTTTCTACGAATAGAAAAACCCCTTCGCAAGCATTTTGAAGAATTTCAATATTTCATCGACAAGGCCCGGTTCCAACATTTCAGGAGGCGGGCGGGCGGCATAATCGATGGCAAACTTCAAAAATTATCGTTCGAAGGACGGCACTCATGTGAAACTTTTCCAGATAACAATTAGCCCCCCAAAGGCTTCGAAACTTAACGGGCGCCGGCTGTTTCCATGCTGCAATCAATCAGTCAAAATGGACGAGTTCTGGGGATGATATCTTTTTCCGTTGCCGTTGGAGGAGGTGGTGGAGGAGGCGGAAGCGGGGGTTGTTACAATTCATGCTGAGCATTCCTGAGCTTTGATTTTTGGAAATGGAGAAGGAAGCAAATTTCGCACCCCATGGCGCTCCGTTTCGGTTGGAAATTTCCTCAAAAGGAGATCTAGTTAATATTGACAGTCGACAGGAAATTAATTGCTGACAAATTTGCGTGAACCGGTCCAGCGAAGCGTTTTGGAAGAATTTCACGGAATGTAGATTTATTCTATGGTTCGATGGGCCATGTTGATTAGATTTTTTTTTTTGCAATGCTGGCATAATATTCGGACACTTTTGGAAGAGTTCCGTGAAACCCGCAAAGCAACAAAGTGAACAATTCCGCTCTGCCAGTAACTAAATATATCACCCGTCGTCAAAGCTGGGGTCACTGCTCATGTAATTTCAAATCCTTCGTGAATAAATCATACGCGAACTGATGATTAATGATGTCCGTTCCTCGTGAAATTGAGTTTCCGGCGTTCGCATCCGATGAGAGGTTATTGAACAGTGGCCAGCTTGTTTCTTGTTTGTCCGGCCACTTCGTTTCAAGAGATACCTACATACAAGCGACACAAGTTGACATGTGTCCAGTCGGACGGCCTTCTGCTGATACAAGGAAGTAACGCCACTTGAGATTTTTCAAGAAGCTTAAATTGTGCGATAACAAGTGGCCAAAACGCCACCGAATCGAGGAGGCATAATTTGGCCTTGTCGGAGTATTTCCCCTGGGCTCGGTGGACTGGCGGCAGCAGAAGCTGCGTGATCTTTCAGAATGGGAATATAAGAAATTCATGCCATCCTGGCTGGATGCGACCGAACTTGTTCCCTTTGGTGGGGAAAAAGGGAAATAAGGGCTATGGGACGAACTGGGTGTTTTGGGATTTGGAATGACAGCAGCGAACGACAGCAGCAACCGGTGATGGGGAGTTGGAATGTGGATGTGTATGTAAGGAAAGCGACGGAATGATTGATGGAGGAATTATGCGAATTTCGGGCATACATGTGGAGCAAAAAGACATGAGTAACATTTTCGCCGTTGGCTTTTGGTTTCTTCTGTGATGACATTGGGCCCTCGGGATTTAAAGAAGATATTTTTCAGCGGGTGAAAAATTTCATCGTATTAAAGTTAAGTCGTTTAACGTGAAGGTATATCTTGATAGGTGTTTGGTACAACTTGTATCTCACACTACGAACCGAACGGAACAAATAATATCAGCTCTGAAAGCATGGTTGCAAGTTGGTATTCCAGTTGGATACAAAACCCTAATCATGTCACCATCCTACAATTAACAAAGCCGAACTCATAAGCATAACCTATTAGTGTAGTTCAACATGTCGATTTAGCGCAATCGATTCCGAATCCCATCCTGATTCCTGACCCAAAATCTGAGGGCAATCGGTTGCGAACTCAGACGGTTCTAGCCCTTTGAGGTTTATATGGGAAGAACTATGACAATTCTCATCCTCCTAGTTCTTCGAAATAACAATACACAAAAATGGTTACCATTTGTGGTTACGAGATATTTGTTCGCCAACAACTTTGCCCAAGACCATTTTACCACTGAACGTTTCCCAGGCAACATTGCGTGCCTACTATCCGTCATAGTAGCCTTGGCTTTATTCGTCGCACGGAACTTGTACACTAATGTAAAATTCACCCAATTTGAGTGACTTCCCTTTCGACGAAATTGTGTCAAACACGATTCAATTATGGGTCAAGTAGAGTGGACGTGTCTATTACAGGTATACCTCGATTAAATCTACAGGGTGCGGCAGAAAAAAATGCGAAAATGTTCAAACTTGAGTATTGGGTTAATTCGTGTAGCTAGTGACTAATTTCTGCCGAAAGTGTATTTGTTTATGTTAACTTTCAAGTGCTGCATCCAAACATTCTTTTTGTTTTATTGCAAATTCGTCAACATGTTCGCGAAAGAAGTGATCACCAGTTCGTTGATCGCCCAGAAGAAGCCGAAAGAGATTGCCAAGGTGGTAGGGTGCCATTTGGCAACAGTTTACCGCATAAAAAAGTCCCTGCAGAATGGTCCTAAGCAGCGGAGGCCGGGAAGCGGACGTCCGCGCTTTGCACGCACGCTGAACGTGATCGAATCGGTCCGTGCAAAAATTGCTCGCAACCCGGTGCGTTGCATAAGAAAACTTGCAAAGGAAGCCAATATTTCGGAGAAATCCATGCGGAGAATCATCAAAGAAGACCTGCATGCATCTTCCAGAGCCAGAGTGAAACGGTACTTGATTATGGACCGGGTCAAGAAATACGAGTTACTCATTCCAGGAGATTGCTTGCCTTGTTGAAGAAGGAAAAAATGATAATCATGTTCTCCAACGAAAAGCTTTTCAGCATCGATGCTGTGGCCAACAGCCGCACGGACCGGTTCATTTCACCGCAGAAACTGGAGAACGTTCCGGAAAAAGTGAAACTCAAACCAAACATCCGGTCATCGTGTCATGATGTTTGGCTTGGTGGCGTCCAACGGTTTGAAAATGCCGCCTGTATTTATTGATGCTGGAGTTAAAAGCAATACCGAAGTGTATATCGGTATTTTGAAGGACCAAGTGCTTCCCTGAGTGAAGGCCAACTTCTACAAGGACCAAAACGTTGTCCTAGAGCAGGATGGAGCGCCGTGTCACAAGTCCAATCGAACCCAACAATGGTTGAACGATAACATGAAGTAGAAGGAGATGTTCGCTCATCACCATGAGGCACCAAGAGTGAACAACAATGTTTTTGGCTAGAATGAAAGATATGAAGGGAAAATTTTGATAGTTCCGCTAGTGTGCGGCAGGCTTGGAAACATAGCAGATGTTTTAGGAAAATTGAGCGAAAAGGGCATGTGTACAGTGGTACTCGAACCAACGACATTTTTGCCTAACATCCCACTGCGGGGTAGATTAAAGCACGGACTAAGTCCGCCACTTCAACAGGCAAAAATGTCCGGTTGGAAGACGCTCATGTACCACTGTGGCTTGTATTGTTATTCTAGCGATCTATTGTGTGCACTCTGTTTACTGATGCGCACATGGGAGAGGAACTCTCTCCTTTTTTGGGTTTGTTTTGATTCCAAGTCTGCCGCACACTAGCGGAACTATCAAAACTTTCTCTTCATATCTTTCATTCTAGCCAAAAACATTGTTGTTCACTCTTGGTGCCTCATGGTGATGAGCGAACATCTCCTTCTACATCATAATCGTTACTCCTCGCACGGAGAATATATAACATAACAATTAATGTATGGATAACATGAAGTTTTGGCCGAAGGATTTGTGGCCCTCTAGCAGTCCAGATCTTAATCCGTTGGATTATTCGATTTGGGCATATGTTGAAGCATGAGCCTGCAAAACATCACACCCTAGTGTGAAAATCCTGAAGTCAACCATAACACGCACATGGCAGTCAATGTCGAAGGACATCGTCCGAAAGGCATGCTCGGGCTTCCGGCGTCGGCTCGAGGATGTTATTAATAAAAATGGAGGACACATTGAATAAATTTGTTTAAAAGGACTTCATAAAGATAACTGCTTTCGAAAATGTTGATATTGTTACTTGAATTTGTTGAAAATTGGATTTGATAGAAAAAGAACAAATTTTCGCATTATTTTCTGCCTCACCCTGTTATTGCTATCGACGAGGTTAATTCTTTTGAGATGTGCGTCTAACGAGTAGTAGTTGGACATAAGTCTTGACATCACACGAATGAAGCGTCGACTTACATCCAGGTCTAGAATGAAACCACCGTCCAAGAGAAAGACTTGTCCAATCGTTTTGCCAACTTTGAAGAGAACTCTGACGTACTATTGGGAAAAATTCATCATGTGAAACTCTTCTTTAAAAAATCTCGCCTAATTGTGCGCCCACCTTCGCTAGAGAGTCCACCTTTTCATTGTCTGGAATTGAGCAATGGGAGGGGACCCATACAAAGGTAATCCTGAATGATCTTTCGACCAACGCACACATCTGCTCCCTTATTTTTGATTGCAAGTAAGATGAGTGCCTTAATGAAATAATGGTCTATGGGAATGTCGAAAATTATCCTCAATGCGAAATTGATTGCTGACAGGCCAGCAACATGTACAGAACAGTGTCCTGAAGTTTTCTTAAGGCAGAAGAGTATTCATAGTTGGCACCAAAACCAGTGGATCCATCAGTACGCAACCCATCAGTGAAAATTCTGCTATTGCAATTGAAATGTTGGCACTTTTGAATTAAAATCGGTCGAAGTTGATCTAGAACTCCTTGAATAGCCTGTTTCATGAAGAGATCATTATAGCATGGAAACCAGATATCGGACGACATGAAGTTAATATAGATTCGTAAGAATTTAGACTGGGTACTCATTTAGAGTATTTCTACAAAATTTTCAATCACAAGGTTATTATTGATTCCACACTTAATCAATATTCTAGATGAGAGCTCCCAGTAC
This sequence comes from Aedes japonicus, assembly GCA_034211315.2. NCBI lineage: Eukaryota > Metazoa > Arthropoda > Insecta > Diptera > Culicidae > Aedes > Aedes japonicus. Next base: position 4,529 of record JASCZW010007036.1, on the reverse strand, counting down.
AGGTTCTGTAAGGGTGTTACTCCATCCAGAACCTCTAGGTTCATATTATGCGTTGAATGCATACATCCAAGGGCAATGCGTGAATAACGTTTTTGAAAGCGTTCCAATTTAAATAGGTGGCTGTTTCTTGGCGAGAGGAAGCAAGAAGATCCATATTCAAAAACTGAAAGAATAGTTTTATAAAAAATATGAGGTCTTCCGGGTGAGCACCCCACCATGTCCTAGAAATTGATCTTGGAAAATTGATCCTTTTTTGACATTTCTGTTTTAAATACGCAATGTGAGTACTTCAAGTGCATTTTGACTCAAACGTGACGCCAAGGTATTTGAAGGTCAAAAATTGGGTAATGTCTCTTCCAGCTTGAGAGGCAGTTGGGCTGAGAGCCGCTTCCTAGTAAACACTATAAATTTGTTTTTTTTTTGTGGTGAAAACTCGATCCCCAAATTTCTGGCCAAGATGGACAGATTATCTAGGGAATGTTGCTATGGTCTTGGCAAGATTTCCGCACGTGGACCGCTAAAAAAGATCACAGCGTCGTCTGCAAGTAGTTGTCTTAGCGTGCATCTATTTTCCAAGCAGTTATCAATATCTTTAACATAAAAAATATAAAGTAAGAGACTTTAACGTGAGCCTTGGGGTAAGCCCATGTAGCTAATTCTGGAAGTTGTCAGTTAGCCTAAAATTGATTGGTCATTTGTTTTTCTGACAGTAAATTATACTAAAAATTATTTAAAAATCCTGGTTTACCACTACTGTGCAGACTATCTGCCAGTTTATCTATGGAAACTTAATCAAGTGCGCCCTTAATGTCTAGTTGTATATTAGATGAAAGCAGTGCTAAACAATCGTTTGTTCGGGAACAAAACCGCTTATTTGATGGAAGGTTGTTTGATTCAACCATACGGTCAAGTCTTGAAGAGATAATTTTTTCTAACAATTTCCTTAAACATGATAGCACAGGCATCGGACAGTATGAATTGACGCTGGTTTCACCGGCTTTTGCATAGCTATTACTTTAACCTGTCTCCATGCAGATGGAACTACGTTTTCTTCCATGAAAGTGTTATACAGGTTGAGTAATCGTCTTTTAGCGATATTGGAGAGATATTTTAGATGGTTGAATTTAATCATCTTTCTTCCCGACAGAATTATTCGAAGAAAGAAGTGCCATTGAAAATTCCAACATTGTGAAGTTTTGAAGCTTTAAGTACTTATCAAAAAGCTCACATGTTTCATGTCTACGATAATCTTTAAACGCATCGGTTTTCTCAAGATACAACTAAGTGCATTCGTCATCCTATCCAGCGGTGGTGGATCTTCTTTTGAGGGATGCACTTGGAACACGTCGTTTCTGAGCTTTTAATGGTCTTTTGAACTTGAATTCGGAAAGAAACCGATACTCATCCAGTGGTACTCATCCAATCAATACCAAAGGTTACCGCCGATGCAAAATGTTGCCAATCAATATGCCTCGTGAGGTTATAAGGAACATGGATTGACTGGTCTGTTTTTTGACTACCATTTTTGATTGAGATAATAATTGGTAGGTGATCACTACCACGGGAATCATTGGTTACCTTCCACAGACAATCTAATCATAGCGGATTAGAGCACAAAGATATGTCAAGTCGGCTTCCCCAGAGTTCAAGATGGTCAAGTTGAATTTGCGTATTAGCCATAAAAAATACCCCACTGTTGTCTCTGTCGTCCCAAGCCTGACCGTGGTAGTTCAGATCACCCAAAATTAGAACAGGAAATGGAAGTAATGTTACTGAACATCAAAGTTGACGGGGATTTTTGATGTCCTTGGAGGGACATAGACAGAAGCTATGCAAAACTCTTTATTTTTTACATTTACAATTTCAATCTGAGATTATCGAGAGTGAGGCTTTAAAAAAGAGGCAGCACTTTTTGAACTCTAAAAGTACCCCACCATACGCATCATCTCGGTCCAGGCAAATAATGTTAAAATCGCGGAAGTTTAATTCATCTTCAGAAGAAAGCCATTTTTCACAGAGAAAAAATATATCAAAATAAGAATTGCGAATCAAATATTTGAACGAGTGTTATTTTGGTTTTAGACTACAAAAGTTCGATTGTAATGTGGTGATCATGTCTACACACTGTCATGTCTGTAATTCATGTTTGTAAAAAGTCAAGGAACGAGGTGTGTAACATTATGTCTCCGGGAAGTGGCACATACTCAATTCGACGAAAGATCTGTTTGATTAAATTCATTTTCTCATCTCTTTCAACTCATTCTTATGTGCTAAAGGGCGCTTGCATGTATCGGTCTCAGGAGACAGATATTTACATGATATTCTGGTAGTGTGTATATCTACACTCGACAAATCGTTCATCGAAAGATATGAATTCACCAATGATGGGCCATGATACAGTCAGTTACTTGAAGTCGTTTCCAGCTATAGGAATTAGCAGGTCAATAAGTCCTCGGAGTGGTGAAGCATTCGAAAGACCAAGAGCATTTAAAATGTTATCCACAATGTCCCTAAAATTAAAATTACCTCGCTTGGACGGCAAAAGAATTGCGAAAAGACATAGTACTTGTTTTTGGCAACCTCTTACAGTTACTGTTATAAGGTAGCGGTGGGGTGGTATAGCTACAGCAACGATCGGATGCATCTGCAGCTACCGGTTTATTTGTTTTTAAATTAGACACTACCTCAATTTTTGCATGATTTTAGCAAGGTAAGCTGTATTTGTTTTGCAGCGCAGGAAACAAGTGGGCTTCCTTTGTAGGGACGATATTGCCTTCGGAAATCCCCTCTCATCGGCTACGTCAGAGTTCAGTTCGTCGGTAGACAAAATCAAAAAAGAGTTTTCATTGTGAGCGGCTGATACAGACGACGCAGACGCTCCGTTTTGCGACTTTACCATTTCTGCATAAGTCTGTTTGGAGCGTTCTTGTATGGAACGCTTCACATTACCAGCGGGATTCTAATACTCAAGGCAGTTCTGCAAATCGTGGAGAGGCTCTTTGCCACATTAAGCACACTTTGTTGCTTCCTATTGGCAAGCATCCTCTAGATGTTTTTGGAAGCATTTGCCACAACGGGGCTTGTTGTCGTAAAAAATAACCGTATGTCCCAACTGTTTGCACTTGGTACAATTAAATACCCTTGGTACAACAAGGCGTACTGAAGAAAAAACATTATCAATTTCTACAAGGTTTGGGAGAATTGATTCGGCAAAGGTCACTTGTAGCGAGTCCGACAGTGAATACGTCTTTCTTCCATCTACTATTGTTGCTGAATGCAACTTTTTGGAATAAAGAAGGCACCGCATACCATCCATAACGTCTTCACACGTCAGGCTCACTGCAGAAACCACACCATCTATCTACACATCTCGTGATGGGATGTAAACGTAATACTCCACATTATAACCTTCGTCACTAGCAATATCATTTGCAATTGTATATGTAAGTGCAATAACATGCATCTTGTTTCGGTTGACCTGATGAAGTTCGATCCCCGGATAACGACGCATCGAGTTTCGTTTAATGCCAAGGAAGTCTAGGGCTTTCGCTTTCTGTCGAAAATAGACAACCCATGATGAAGCAGAAGACGGCTGGTAGGAGCGTGGCCTAATTATATCTTTGGGATACACGACGTCCCCCCGTTCATAAAAATAACAAATTCAATAAAAAAAAATAAAAAAATATATAGATAAGGTAAATCAGATGATTATTATTTTATTTGAACCACCCTATGCAAAATGATTCCACTATATGGGAGAAAAATACACAATCCACTACCCAAGCAACACCAAACCGTTGAAGTTTCTTCAACCGATTTGATAACAGACGAATGGAATCAAAAACAAAAATGTGCTACCTGCCCTTACAATGCTGTTGTGTTGGCTATTGTCTTTGCCTATGTAGCTCTGCGCTGTAGCCAAAGCACAGGTTGCTGACCAGCTGTGAATGGGACGATGACCGTCACTGCTGTGAGAATTCTAATGGAGTTACCCTTTATTTCTCGGGTGTTTGATGAGAGTATCGGCTGATGCTGCACTATTAAAGCTGAAGCTGAAGTCATCTAAACTGAACTGTAAATTAACTCCAACCAAATCGAAATGAAACGAACAATTCAGCACACAAAATTAAGAAAACTGGCGGTGAAAGTAGAAAATAGTTGATCTATTTTGGTGGTCTATATTTTTGGAACTGTTATAAAGCTAGACCAAAATAGAAAAAGGGTAGCAAGCGCTGCCCGTGAACAGTTCAGTTTTCGTGAGCTGTCACATTTTTCTCTGCTTATGGGGATTTATTCACATGGTACTGGTTTTATGGAAGATTTATTGGAAAGTGTTAGGAAAACTGCAGTTTACCATAAAAACGCGTATACAATTGCAGTGAAGAAGAACCACTTTCGGAATTGTGCGGATCACTACTGATTATCTTGTTCTGTGTTTTTGCAAACTTTCTATAGTATCAAACACGACATAACTAGTGATACGGCGGAAATACCAGCGGCCAAATGTGTGTAAATATTGAATAGAAAAC